>PISX010025722.1:0-25706 GCA_004024625.1 Mellivora capensis | reverse complement strand
CCTGACACACAATGTTAATACTAGTTTCAAGGGCACAACATAGAGATTCTACATGTTTATATACTATGCTGTGCTCACCGCAAGTGTAGCTACAGGTAGTACAAATCATTGTATAAAATATGCCATACATGAAATTCAACTGGGAGAGTCTCGGGCAGCCGTCTTCCAGCACAGTTTCAGAAACTGTGCACTAAATAGCAGCTGGTAAGATTGGCAGACACAATGCTTTGGAGTTATAGAGGAAAAAAAGGAAAAAAGTGGAACATTTTCAATTAAGATTTTCATATCAATCATCTCAAAAGTAGGTAGTACTAATTTCAGATATTTTGGTTTCAGGTTGTTTCTGTGTGTGTGTGTGTGTGTGTGTGTGTACCAATAAAACTTAATTTTTTTTAAGATTTTTTATTATTTATTTGACAGAGTTTGCAAGTAGGCAGAGAGGCAGGCAGAGAGAGAGAGGAGGAAGCAGGCTCCCTGCTGAGAAGATGCGGGGCTCAATCCCAGGACCCTGGGATCATGACCTGAGCTGAAAGCAGAGGCTTTAACCCACTGAGCCACCCAGGTGCCCCCCAATAAAACTTTATTTATAAAGAGAAATGACAGGCCAGATTTGACCTATGTGCTCTAGGTTGTTGATTCCTGAACTAGGCTATCCTAGAATTGATGCAAATATTAGATAAAATTGCTGTGCGTGGCTCACTTAATAGCCTCGAGAGAGTCTTTTTACATTATTATGTAAGTAAGTGTGGGGCTGAATTTCAGCCCTGGGGCAGTCTCGTGCTAATTATGACCAAGGATAATTAATTAGTTAACCTCTCTCTGGTCCTATCTCTCTCTCTCTCTCTCTCTTTTTTTTTTTTTTTTTATTTCAGGTTGTTTCTTTCACAGAAAATTTTAAGGGCCTGCGGCAGTGATTCTCAAATGTGACGTATCAGAATCACCTGAAGAGCTCAGAAAGAATTCAGGCACTCAGGTCTGTGGCAGCACAGTGTGCTCCAACTTAGTAATTTCCCCAGTTCCTCCAGTGATTCTCCTGCACACTAGTATTTGAGCACATCCGGGCCACAGGCAGAGAAGCAGCAGAAATTATTTCTTGAATTAGGATTTGTGATGCTCTCAAGGCACATAAGAGACTAATGAAAAATAAGTTATAAGTGTCTATAGACATTGGGAAAAAAATTACATGTAATCAGAGGAGTTGTAAAATTTTGTCTATTTGATAGATATGAAATAGTATCTCGGGTGTAGTTTTTCTTTGTTTGTTTTGTTTTGTTTTTTAAGTAGGCTCCATGTGAAGCAGGGAGCCCATAATAGGGCTGAGCTCATGACCCAGAGATCAAGAACTGAGCTGAGTTTGAATCAGATGCTTAACCAACTTAGCCAACCAGGTGTCCCTCAGTGTAGTTTTTTTTTTTTTTTTTACGATTTTATTTATTTATTTATTTAAGAGAGAGAGCATGAGATGGGGGAGGGTCAGAGGGAGAAGCAGAGTCCCTGCAGAGTGGGGAGCCCAATGCGGGACTCGATCCCGGGACTCCAGAATCATGACCTGAGCCGAAGGCAGTCACCTAACCAACTGAGCCACCCAGGCACCCCACTCAGTGTAGTTTTAATTTGCATTTGCAGTAAATGCATTTGAGCATATTTTTCCATATTTTAGACATCAGTTGAATATCTTTCTGTGTGAATTGTATTGACGGATTTTGTCCACTTTTCCAGACTGCAGAGACATTAGCCCTTCTTTCTCTTTAAGTGGAAAAGACTGCAGTGACTATTCTAGGTTGCAAGAACTGCATAGGAAAGATCTTTAAATGTTGGAATGATATAGAATAGCAAACGCTCTGGTGTGTTAGCAAGGCTAACATCCCAAATGTGGGATTTGCCTTGGAAGCATAAGTAATAGTTTAGATAATATGTGGATATAGTGCTAAATTACTTTGAATTCTCTTCTAATTATACCAAAAAGTCATTTTGGCAGTATTTAATAATTTCATGTTTTTTGAAAGAAGCAAGAGATCTCATGCTCTGAGCCATATGCAGGAAATAGCATCCAACCATAATTTAATCACATTATTTAGTTTATTTAACTTTTGCCTTCTGTTCAAGGTAGGGTTTTCTATTTGTGGAAGAGAAATACAGTATCACTTAGGCTAGTAAAAATGATATCAAGTTGAGGGGGGAAAAGTAATAAATTACACTATCAGTGATGCCTGGACATGGCTAAATCATGGAGGTAGTTTAGAAATCATTGAGATGTTAGGCTTAGATTTACTTTTTAAATTATGTGGTGAATAGCTGTGAGCATTTTTAAGATAAGTTTGTGTGTGTGTGTTTTTTTTAAGATTTTATTTATTTATTTAACAGAGACCACAAGCAGGCAGAGAGGCAGGCAGAGAGAGAGGAGGAAACAGGCTCCCCGCGGAGCAGAGAGCCCGATGTGGGGCTCGATCCCAGGACCCTGGGATCATAACCTGAGCCGAAGGCAGAGGCTTTAACCCACTGAGCCACCCAGGCGCCCCAGCTGTAAGCATTTTTAAATTTTGCTTTTGTTTTCTTATTCAGTCATGTTATCTGAAGTGCTCTGGCTGAGATGACATAGTGGTACATCCAAATAATGTGGTATTTTATTCTTAGTTCAGTTGTATATGAACATATTTTCTATTTTAAGAGGATAGAGGAGGAGAGGAAGAAATCTTTTATTTTTATGGAGGTAGATTTGGCATACAATTGACAGATGAATAAGATAACAAACACTCATAATAATGAGGGGAGGATAATCTAAATCTGATTCCTAATAATTGGTTACAGTCTTCTCTTTTCAGTAGGCCTTCACATAAGACCAGTGAGGGGGCTATGACTTTCTTCAGTTTTGAACAATGGAACTCTTGGATAGTATGACTTATGGGCCATCTTTTATGAATTCTCCCATTTTAGGGGTGCCTGAGTGCCTCAGTCAGTTGAGCATCTGACTCTTGGTTTGGGCTCAGGTCATGATCTCAGGATGGTGAGATCAAGCCCCATGAGCCCCACATTGAGCAGGGAGCCTGCTGAAGAGATTCTCTCTCCCTCTCCTTCCCTCTCTGCTCTTTCCCCACCCACACTCTCTCTTTCTCTCAAATAAGTAAACAAAATCTTAAAAAAAAATTCTTCCAACTTATCCTCAATTAAAAATTTTTTTTACAAATTTTACAATTGAGAGTGCAAGAAGAATACTAAAGAAAGCATGAGAGACTATGGACTCTGAAAAATAACCTGAGGGTTTTGAAGGGGCGGGGGGGTGGGAGGTTGGGGGAGCCTGGTGGTGGGTATAGTGGAGGGCACGCATTGCATGGAGCACTGGGTGTGGTGTAAAACTATGAATTCTGTTACGCTGAAAAGAAATTAAAAAAAAAAAAAAAGAAAGCATGTGTAATCCCATACTCAGAATTGTTATCCTATAGCATTTTGCATTATTTCTTGCATTTAAAAAAATTTTTTTGACATAAAGCTAAATTATTTTTAACAACCTGCTTGCTCCCTTTTCAGCACTCTCTTTAGAAGCAACAATTTTCATAAACTTAAAACTTTTCAAAAATTAAAACATGCCCTGATACTTTCAATACATTCACATTGTAATAATTGTAAGACATCTATATAGTGTTTTTACCACCATAAATAGTGTTGTTTTTCATGAATGTTTTATACAGATTGCATCAAACTATATGCTCTAGTTTGTATCTCGAGTATTTCATTCAATATTGTTTTGATATATACTCATAAGCCATGTATATAATATATATAAGTATGCCATATACTCCATACTATAAAAAAATATGTAAGAATATGTATGTATATGTATATGTAGATACACATTCATTGGTGTGTATGTATGTTTAGTTATTCAGTTAGTTTGTTCCTTACTTTTAACTGATGAGTAATATTCTCTCTCACAAATTAACTATATTTAATAATCCATTGCTCTTTTCATGGATAGTCAAGTTCCTTTGTTCATTCCTATTTTGCTGTTAAGGGAGCTAAGGCTCTGTAAGGTGATTTATTCAAGACTAATCAGCTAGTCAAAGCGAAGCTAGGATTTAAATCCAATATGTCAGGTTCCTAAGACCAGTGTGACTTACAACTGCACCACAGTCCCTTTATCTCCTCAGGTCATCTTAAGTCATCCATTCAAGGCAACAATTATATAGACACATGCTAGGAATTTTAAAGTGAACTCTGCCTCTCCAGAATATATCCCGGCTCTTATACTGTGAGAGTTGTTAAATAAACGAGATGAAGAAAAACAGGTAAAAAGAGGAGAGGATTTTTAAGTGGCCAGGAATGTCTGATAGTCTCTCAAAAAAAATAACATGTATTAATACATATTTTAAAGCAGTAACATTTCTAAACAGCCAAGTGGTAGATAACATGCTAAGTCCTTTACAAGTATCATTGCTAAATAAAACAGGAACACCCAAAGAGAAATATATAGATGCTTGTCATTTATATGTGAGAAACTAAAGCTGAGGTCTACATAATTTGCCCACAACCACATGCTGAATAATGAAGAAACGAGTTTCTTTTTTTTTTTTGTAATTTTATTTTTTTCCCCAGTGTTCCAAAATTCATTGTTTATGCACCACACCCAGTGCTCCATGCAATACGCGCCCTCCTTAATACCCACCACCAGGCTCACCCAACACTCTACTCCCTCCCTCCAAAACCCTCAGTTTGAAACTAGATTCTAATCCTGCACCAAACTTTTGTGGTCCCAAACGTTGTGGTTGCCCTTCTCCAGGCTCAGTGGCAAGGGATTAGAGTTAAGATTGTGACATTAGACCTCTGGCACAATTCTTTCTTCTGCAGCCTCGTGACAGATAATAATGGGCTGGTAGTGTTGATGCTCAAAGCGCTGCTTTATTTAGATAAAATCATCCATCTTTTTAAGACTTACTTAAATCACATATTTTTATCTCAGGTTTTCCCTAATAAAAAAGTAACTTTTTTTACTTTAAAAATCAAAACATCATAATCCACAGTTTACTAGGTTTTTGTGTTGATCGTACCTCATGAGCCTGTATTTCATTCTTAACCTGCAAATTATGAGTTTTAACCTCAAAATAAAAAGAGAAAAAAGAGTTTCAAGCATAAAATAGCTATTTAATAGGGGTGCCTGGGTGGCTCAGTAGGTTGAAGCCTCTGCCTTCGGCTCGGGTCATGGTCCCGGGGTCCTGGGATTGAGCCCGGCGGGGAGCCTGCTTCCTCCTCTCTCTCTCTGCCTACTTGTGATCTGTCTGTCAAATAAATGAATGAAATCTTAAAAAAATAGCTATTTAATAAATGGCTTGCGACTCAAAGTGTCTGGAATAGAGTTAAGCCCTGGGTAGTAATCACATTTTCACTCACAGGGATAAAGAACAGTTGTACATAAACACTGGAATAATCTCAAACTATAGACCTTAATAAAATATCCAGCTAATAAAAGTCAGCTTTTGGACTAAAACAGGTGTTTTGTGTTTAGCCCTTCACTTCACTGTGGCTTTAGAACCTCAGTTAAGAGGAGACTGATGATCTTTCATCAGGAATAGGTGATGTGTAGATCTCCTGAAGTCCCTTTGGATACCTGGTGATTCTCTGACGGCTGGTGTCTAATGACCTGGAAAATTAGAAAGGGATGGATATGCCAGTATCTTGGGACTGAAAGAGCTGCAGGACAGAAAAGCAGAGAGACTGAAGCTTATGGATCAATTGAGAAGACCTGGGCTGGCATCCAGGGGTCATTTCCTAGACCTTCAAACAAGGCACAAAATTTAAAAAATGAAAACCAAAAGAGCCCTTCCGGCTCTTATTTTATAATATGACATTCAGTTTTAGTGCTAAAGCTTCAAAACAGCAACAAAGACTTAAAATAGAGGTGCTAGATTGGGGGGAATCAGAGATTAGAAATTGTCACCAGAAAATCCCACTCTGTCTAGCAAATCCCACTAGTCCATGAGTCACAGAATATGCCCTGTGCTGATCACACAGTTTAGCTTACCCCTAGCTGGAAAAATGTACTGGGATTGTCTCTATAAATTCATGTACTTGTTTAATAGTCATTAGTTGGGACTTGCCTGCTTGGCACTGTGTTAGACCCTGATGTGGTCAGGGGTGATGGCTAGATGGACACAACTGAGAGAGCACATGACAAGAGTTAGTTTGCTTCACAGGTGCTCAAAAATGTAGAGTCACATTCTAAAATTCATCTAGAAGGAAATTAATGGGACTGCTTCAGCTTCATGTCCTCCAGAGACTGTCAAAGATGAGTTGTATAAAGATAGTTAGGAATAAGGATGGAAGAGTAGGGGTTACCAATATCAGATATGCATTAGGAGCAACCATGGTTCCTACTGATAAGCACTTTTGCCACTGAAAATAACCAATGGCCAGCACAGCCTCTATGGACCTTCTGTGGTTTTTACCAAAGTTTTTTTACCCCACAGTTATTGGGCTTTAAAGATGCCAGGTATCTGTATCCTTCCTCACACCATCCTCACCCTTGCCTCCATCAGGGCCTAGAATCTGCACAGGCAGCCAGCCCAGAGTTCTGTAGCTAAGTAAGTACAAAACATCAGCCTAGACTCTCCCAACTGATCCCCACTGCTCTGTGTACTCTTGGGCCTAGCTCCTCCAGCTATGTACTTGCACACAAGTGGTCTGACTCTCATCACCATTCTCTCATCACCATACTCCCCTGTGCATACCGGTGCAAAATCCTGCAGCTGCAAAAGTGCATGCAGACAAACAAGGACCCCATAGCTGCTTATCTTTGAGCCGGGTCTTCCCATCTGTGCACCTACACACTGTCAGGACAGACCAGTCACTAGCCTCCAGTGTTGTGCACACACTAGTAGGGTCATCCTGCAGGCACAGGAGGGCACACTGATAGCCAGGGCCCCAATAGTGGCCAATGGCATTGGATCTGACCTGTCTCCTAAAATCAGTCTGCATCACAGGGCTCACCTGCTGATAACCTCTCCAGTTGTGCACCAGAACTACCCCCGTACTGATACCCATCATTTGCATCCACTGGCCTGCACCCATGGAGAGATCCTGCAGTCATAGAAGTACATACCAACAACCAGGATCCCTAAAGCTGACAACTGGCACCCACAGTAGGTCCAGGTCCTTTCTGCTGGCTCTGGTACCTAACTCTACACATGTATCCAAAACTGGCCCCTGTCCGCTATACAGGCACCTCCCCCACAGCTGATTGTGTGCATACCATCAGCTTTGGCCAACATTGCTGCCTGTCCTGATCCCTAGACCCTGGTCCTAGAGGTGACACTGAGAACCTCAACAGCCTCTGAAGCCACTACGGAGCTCCTGTAGTGCTT
The DNA here is from genome assembly GCA_004024625.1 of Mellivora capensis. Classification (NCBI taxonomy): domain Eukaryota; kingdom Metazoa; phylum Chordata; class Mammalia; order Carnivora; family Mustelidae; genus Mellivora; species Mellivora capensis. The sequence continues at coordinate 18,354 of PISX010025722.1, read as the reverse complement.
GTCAGTGACCCCACAGTTGTTGATGGTTGATATGTGGAAGCAACAATCTGAGTCAATGAGACATTATAGCCCCAGACCCAGAGCCACCACACACCCCTGCACATGGCACCCTGCACCACCAGAACCAGAGTCACAGCATGATCCAGCATGTCTTCATTTACAGATGAAGGTCTTTCCTTACTGAGGTCAGCCTATAAAGTCTATAAGAGCTAAATACTTTTTCAAATGTGCAAATGTCACACACAAAGCTATAGGGGTCACAAAGACAGGAAAACGTGAACCTATAAAAGGGACACAGTAAACTAGTAACTAATCCTGAAGAAATGGAGATACATGAATTTACCAATAAAAAATTCTAGGGGTCCCTGGGTGGCTCAGTGGGTTAGGTCTCTGCCTTTGGCTCAGGTCATGATCTCAGGGTTCTGGGATCGAGCCCCGCATCGGGCTCTCTGCTCAGCAGGGAGCCCACTTCCCCCTCTCTCTGCCTGCCTTTCTGCCTACTTGTGATCTTGCTCTGTCAAATAAATAAAATCTTTAAAAAAAATTCTAAATAATTCTTCTAAAGATGCTCAGAGAGGTACAAAAGAACATAGATAAGCAAAGTAATGAAAAGCATTGGAAAAAAAATATAAGAAGAAATGAGAAGTAACCAAGAAGTTTTGGAGATGAGGAATACAATTATTGAACTGAAGAAATAAAAAAGCTACAATAGACTTTAAGCAAAAGAAGGTATCAGTTACCTTAAAAACATGTCATTTGAAATTATCAAGTCAGAGGAGCAAAAAAGAAAGGTGAATGAAAAAGAAAGAAAAAAACCTATGTACTTATGGACCATCATGAAAAGAAATGAGTTATGCATCATTTGAGTCCTAGAAGGAGAACATACGGGAATTGGGGCAGAAAGCTTATTTAAAGAAATGATGACTGAGAACTTCCCAAACAGGTTCAGAGATTTGAACATCCAAGTTTATGAAGCAGTAGGTCATGTTATAATTTCAACCCACAGTGATCTTCTCCAAGATACATTATGGTAACACTGTCTAAAGTAAACAACAGAGATAATTTTGAAAGCAGCAAGAGAAAAAAAACATCTTGTACAAGGGAACTAACAATGCTATCAGCAGATTTCTCAGCAGAAACCTTGCAAGTCCCAGGAGAAAATGGGATGGTATATTCAAAGTGCTGAAAAAAAGAAAAAATTACCAAGCAAAAATACTTCACCCAGCAAAGTTGTTCTTCAAAAATGAAGGTGAAATACTTTCCTGGACAAGCAAAAGCTGAGGAAGTCATTAGCACCAAATATGCTGAAGGGAGTTCTTCAAGCTAAAACAAAAGGGTATTAATTAGAAACATAAAACTATATGAAAATGTACAACACACTGGTAAAGGTAAGAATATAGTGAGACTTAGAATTCCCTAATACTATAACATGGTGGTGTGTTAACCACTCAACTGTAGTATAAATGTTGAAGGACAAAATTATGAGCATTAACTATAGCAAAACTGATTTGTTAGTGGATAAATGCAAAATATAAAAAGATAAAGTTGTAACATCAAAAACAGAAAATAATGGGTGGGAATAAGAGTACAGTTTTATATACAAAGTAAGTTGTTACTATCTTAAAATAGACTTCTATCAATAAGCTACTTAAAGTAAACTTCAGGATAACCACAAAACAAAAACCTATAGTACACACACACAAGATATAAAAAAATAATCAAAATATACTACTATGGAAAATCATCAATTCACAGAGGAGGACAGCTAGAGAAGAAGAAAGGATCAAAGGAAATACAAAATAGCCAGAAACAATTGATGAGATGGCACTAGTTAAGTCCTCACCCAGCAATAATTACTTTGAATGTTAATGAATTAAATTCTCCAATCAAAAAACATGAAGTGATTGAATGGACCAAAAAAAACCCCAAAACCCTAACCCAACTGTATGTTGCCTATGAGAGACTCACTTCAGCTTCAAGGACACACAGAGGCACACATAAGTGATATGGTGGAAGAAGATATTCCATGCAATTGGAAATCAGAGGGAGATATATCAGTCAAAATAGACTTTAAGTCAAAAACTATCAAAAGGGTCGTCTAGGTGGTTCAGTCAGTTAACCATCTACCTTCAGCTCCAGTCATGATCTCAGGGTCCTGGGATGGAGCCCCATGAGGATGGGGGAGGGGGGAGTCTGCTTCTCTTTCTCTCCCTCTGCCCCTCCCTCTTCTCATGTGTTTTCTCTCTCAAATAAATGAATAAAATCTTTATTAAAAATATATCACAAAACAAAGATTTATAATAATTTATATTATATAGCAAAACTATTTTATATAGCAAAACTATATCAATTTATAATAAAACAAAGGTATCAGTTTATTAAGAGTATATGTAACTATTATAAATATATATCCACCCAATATCACAGCACCTAAATAAATAAAGCAAATACTGAAAGGAGTAAGAGACAACAATACAATAACAGTAGGGGACTTCAAAACCCTACTTTCATCAATGGTTAGATCACCCAGACAGAAAACCAGTAAGAAACATAGGTCTTGAAATACTCTTTACATCACATGGATTTAACAGATGTATACAGAACATTTTTTCCAACAGCAAGCAGAATACACATTGTTCTCAAGCATGCATGGAACATTCTTTAGGATAGATGATGTGTTAGGCCTCAAAACAAGTTTAACAATTTTTTAAAAAGAATGAAATCAGCAAGTATCTTTTCCAGCTACAATGGCATGAAACTAGGTATCAATAACAGGAGGAAAGCTAGGAAGTTCACAAATAAGTGGAAATCAAACAAACTCTTAAAAACTGATGTGCAAATATGAAATCAAAATGGACATTAAAAAAATCTTGAAACAAGTAAAAATAGATACTGTACATACCAAAACATGACATGAAGCAGAAGGAGTGCTAAGGGAAGTATAAAGTGATAAATGCATACATTTAAATAAAAAGTAAGATCTCTAAGCAACATAACTTTATACCTCAAGGAACATTAACAAGAACAAACTAAGCTGGAATTTAGCAGGTGGGTGGCATAAAGATTAGAATACAAATCATTAAAATAGAGAATAGAAAAGCAGTAGGAAAGATTAACAAAATTAGTTGGCCTTTTGAAAATATAAGCAAAATTAATTAACATTTACCTATACCCACTAAGAATAAAAGAGAAAGGATTCAAATAAAGAAATGAAAGAGGAAAGTTTGTAACACCTACCACAGAAATACAAAGGATTGTAAGAGAATACTACAAAAAATTATATGCCAACAAATTGAAAAATCCAGAAGAAATTGAAACATTTCTAGAAACATACAACCTATCAAGTCTGAATCAGGAAAAAGTACAAAATATGAACAGGCAATTAACATGGGATTGGGTCAGTAGTCAAAAACCTCTCAACAAAGAAAAATCCATGACCAGATGGTGCATGGTAAATTCTACCAGACATTTAAAGAAGAGTTGACCCCAATTCTCCTCAAACTCTTCTAAATGGAGGAAATACTCCCGAACTTGTTTTATGGGGCCAGAATTAGCCAGACACCGAAGCCAGTTAAGGATAGCACAAGCAAAGAAAACTACTGGCCAGTATCCTTGATAAATATAGATGCAAATATTCTCAGCAATATACTAGCAACCAAATTCAGTATCATATTAAAAGAATCATTTGCCATGACCAAGTAGGATTCATCCTTGGGAGGCAATGATGGTTGAACATATGCAAATCAATAAATATGATGTACCACATCAATAAAATGAAAGACGAAAATCATGAGATCATCTCAATAGATGCAGGAAAAAACATTTGACAAAATATAGCATCTTTTCCTCATAAAAAAACTCTCAGTAAATTGGGTGTAGAAAGAACATACCTCAGTCTAATAAAGGCCATTTGACAATATGTCATATTTACAGTTAATGTTATCTTCAATGTTGAAAAGCTCAAAACTTTTCCTCCAGGATCATGAAGAATACAAGGGTGCCCATTCTCCCTGTTACTATTCAACACAGTATTGGAAGTCCTTTCCAGGTCATTAAGCAAGAAAAAGAAGTAAAGCCATCCCAATCAGAAAGGAAGAAGTAAAACTGTCTCTGTTGATAGCATGGTCTTGTAAATGAAAAATCTTAAAAGCTCTACTGAAAAGAACAAACAAAACAAAAAAGCCCTGTTGGAACTAATCAATGAATTCAGATAAGTTGTAGGATACAAAATTAGCATCCATAAACCAGTTGGATTTCTATAACTAACAACTGACTGTATGAAAAAGAAATAAAGAAAATGATCCCATTTACCATAGCATTAAAAACAAAAACATAATTAAGAATAAATTTAACCAGGCAGGTGAAAGATACATACACTGAAGACTTTAAGGCATTGATGAAAGAAATTGAAGACACAAGTAAATGGAAAGGTATCCTATGTTCATGGGTTGGAAGTTAATATTGTTAAAATGTCCACATTACCCAAAGTCAATGTAATCCCTATCAAAATTCTGATGGCACTTTTCAGAGAAATAGAAAAAATATTCTAAAATTCTTTTGAAGCCACAAAATATCGCAGATGACCAGAACATTCCTGAGAAGTGTGCAAAGCTGGAAGCATCACTCTTCCTGATTTCAAACTACATTACAAAGCTATAGTAATCAAAACAGTATGGCACTGGCATAAAAATAGACATATAGACCCATGGAAGAATGAAGAGCCCAGGAAAAACCCTCAAATATACAGTCAAGTAATATTTGAAAAGGGAGCCAAGAACACTCAATGGGGGAAAGTTTAGTCTCTCCAATAAATGGTATTAGGAAATCTGGGTAATGAAATGCAGAAGAATGAAATTGGACCCCTACAATACACCACTCACAAAAATTAATTCAAATAAAGATTTTAATGTAAGATTTAATCCTGTAAAATTCCTAAAAGAAAACATAGAGGAAAATCCCCATGATATTGATCTTAGCAATGATTTTTTAGATGTGATATCAAAAGCATAAGCAGCAAAAGAAAAAAAATCAGCTTGTGAGACTACATCAAACTAAAAAGCTTCTGCATGGCAGAGGAAACAGTAAAATGAAAAGGAAACCTGCAAAAGAGGATAAAGTATTTGTAAGGCATTTATTGATAAGTGTTTATTATCTAAAATATATAAGGAATTCATATAATCCAATACTAAAAATAGGTAGAGTAACTGAAGAGACATTTTTCCAAAGAAGGTATTCAAATGGACAACAGGTACATGAAAAGATGCTCAATATCAGTAGTCATCAGGGAAATAAAAAGCAAAATCATAATGAGTTACCAAATCACACCTGTTGGAATGGGTATTATCAAGAAGATAAGAAATGACAAGTGCTGGAGGGGTTGAGAGAAAAAGAAACTCTTCAACCACTGTTGGAGGGAACATAAATAGGTAAAGCCATCATGGAAAATAGTGTGGAGATTCCTCAAAAAATTAAAAATAGAACTATCATATGATCCAGCAATCCCACTTCTGAGAATCTAATGGAAATGAAATCAGAATCTCAGATATTTCTAGCATTACTCACAATAACCAAGATATGGAAACAACCTATATTTCATTTATTTAGAATAAAATATTATTCAGCCATGAGAAAGAAGGAAACCCTGCCATTTGTGATGGCATGGATGGACCTTGAGGACATTATGCTAAATGAAACAAATCAGACAGTGGAAGATACATACTCCATGATGTCACCTCAATGTGGAATCCAAAAACATCAAACTCATAGAAACAGAATGGTGGTTGCCAGGGGCTGAGGGATAGGGAAAAGGGAGAGATATTCATCAAAAGGTACAAACTTTCAGTTATGAAATGAATAAGTTCTGGGACTCTAAGGTGGAGCAGGATGGCTAAAGTTTGCGATACTGTATCACATATTGAACAGTGCTATGAGAGAAGAGCTTTAATGTTCTCACCTTAACAACAAACAAAATGGTAATTATGTGAGGTCAAAGATGTGTTAACTAACCTTACATCAGTAATCATTTTGCAATATATACATGTATCAAATCATCATATTATACACCTTAAACTCACACAATGTTATATGTTAATTGTCTGAATAAATTTGGAAAAATAGTTTTACAGGTGCTTAAATATGTGGCCATATTTCTAAAATTTACCTAAAAATATTACTGTTAATAAGATGATATGACCAAAAAATCAAATTGCAAAATGTTTGCTGGAGAACCTAAATGGTCATTTGCTTTGTGAGAGAGCTCATATGAAGGATCTGTAGAGTAACGTAGTTGACACAGAGTAATGAGTGGGTGGTTACCACCAAGGTTAAAATGAAACCCATTTTCTGGCTTCATTGTTCACAAAGTATCTGATGATGTCTTCTTCCCCACAAATATGTCATGATTCTACATGTAGTTGATAGTCATACAGAAATAGCTGCCTCCCTCTGGAGATCACAGTACTCTGTACAGTTTCTGGATTCTTCCACTTGCAATTTTCCACAGATGAAGCCACTTAAATTCTACATCCAGGCCCACCTGGGACCAATCCTGTTCCATTTAACGTCTGTGCCATTACCTTTATGGCTCAGAGTAAAGTCATGTTCACCTAATACTCCTTTCCTGAGATTTCCTCATCATTGAACTTGAATTTTAATAACTGGACTTTCAGAAATTCTGTCATCTAAAATATTCCTGATATTCTTGCTACAGTACTAGATTGCTCCTTTGTTTCCTTGAGCTAGAAATTATGTTCATTCCAAGAAGATTCACCCTCCAGGGGCGTCTGGATGGCTCAGTGGGTTAAAGCCTCTGCCTTCGGCTCAGGTCATGAACCCAGGGTCCTAGGATCGAGCCCCACATGGGGCTCTCTGCTCAGTAGGGAGCCTGCTTTCACCACCTCTCTCTCCGCCTGCCTCTCTTCCTACTTGGGATCTCTGCTTGTCAAATAAATAAGTAAAATCTTAAAAAAAAAAAAAAAAAAAAAAAAAAAAAGAAGAAGAAGAACATTCATGCTTGATCGTGACCATAGAGTGCTGGATTTCATATTTAACTTCAGTGGCCCCCTCCCCGTCATTATTACCACCAATTTCCAGGTTTCTTAGACCTTACCCAGTCTCCCTTGATGTAATACTGTATCCCTCTGTGCCAGGTATAGTTCTAAGAGCTTTGCACAAACTATATTGTTTAATCCATACAATAGCACTGTGTAATATGTACTATTACAATCAACATCACTTTTTTTTTTTTAACTGGAGCTACTGAGGCATGCAGAAGTTAATTAACTTGCTCAAGCAATCTAGCTTGCAGTTCTATCTAGTAAGTAGCAGAGCCAGTGTTCTAGTGGTCTTGGCCACCAACCTGCCTCACTCATTTGCCTGCAGAGGATGCTACTGAAGCTGTCTCTGGTGTCTGTGATGGAGATGACCCCCCACCCCCAAGGGGCAGCCTAGTTCTTGATCCCCGGGACCCACCACATGCCTGCTCTGTTTCCTTCTGCCCTCTACTTCTGGTTTTCTTCCCATTTCCTACCTGCCTTAGTATCAGTTTGGGGTTTTTGTTTGTTTTTGCTGTGGTCCTTTATGATCTCACCCATCTCCCCCCACATGTACAGTGACTTGGTTTAGAGAGCTACAGTCTTTTCCCCACCTATCATCACACCAAATTGACCAAATCAGATTTTATGCGACAACACATAAATTGTTGAAACTCTTTTCTCTGAACCTTTTCACTTGATCATGTACCTTGATATTTCGTGTATCTACCAACCATATTAACCGTAGCAGCTGCTAATGACCTAATTAATACTTATTATTCAAAGCCATATTTACTGTGAAGGACATCAGTGCTTGTGGGAAACACGTATACAAGGCAGGAATAAAAATTTAAAATACTAATGTGCAATGCCAATACATTTCAACTTTTCTTAATTGTGTCATTGAGATAGTAAAGACACTAAGAAGTCAGAAATTAGTCATATTAAAATAGCTTGGTGTCATCAGGGAAAGTTTCAGTAAGGGTGAGGTTTATTTGGTATTATTGTTTTTCAAACATGCAATGCTTATTTAGACCTTCTAGATTTAGACCTCCCTGCCTGTGTGAGGTACAGTCCATATTCTCCACTGCCAAACATTTAACATTTACTAGTTTGGGAGCTGAATGATATTTGTAGCACTCTTTATGCTAATGAAATCATTCCAGGATGATTTCAGATCATGACACCAATCGTGAGGAAACTATCATAGGATACCCACTAGCCAATAGTTAAATATACCAAGATGGTCTGTTTAAAATATTCCAGTGAAAATATATCACCACTTATTTGGACTTTATGTGGAAACTAAGTGGCATTTTAAAATTTGCAATTTACACTTAGAAGGCACATTTCTTGGAAAGAAATAAAAAGTCAAGTTGGGATGGTTTGTTTTATTGGGATGAATAGTACTTCCACTGTCTGAAACTGCATTATTATTGATTAGTTTACATTAATATTGATTAGTATATACTCAGTTATTATCTATTTCTGCTCATGAGAAAGTAAGCTTGAGGAACATCTGTATTATTTCTAACTGTCGTCATAACCTAAAAAATGGGCATAGGACACAATAAGTACCCAATGGGTATTTGGTGAATTAAAAAATACTAAATTAATGAACATTTTAAAAACTAGATATTGCTTTCCATGTGTTTATTACACTTAAGAATAATAGACATTGAAAGTATTTATTCTAACAACTACAAAAATATCTCTCATCTTTCCTAGGATATAGGTATCTAGAAGGGTCTTTCTCAATTTTAACTTCAACCCCCTCCCCCAAAAAATTTAAAAAGTCTGAATACAAAGAACACTTTCAAGCAATATGCTGTTATTATATCTGGCTGTCAGGTTTATTAATGGTGAATTCAAATCAACTACTAGGAATAATATGAGAAGAAAATTCATATTAAGAAATGTGTGAGTGGTGGTTGCAAGAAAACAGAAACCATAATCAAGTATTTATTCTTTTGTAATTTGGCTTCATTGCAGGGTACCTTAATTCGCAAAGGCTGACATTAATTCATTATACACATTCAAGAAATTACCATTTTTATTCTGTGCTTTGCCAAAGCTTCATGGGGGCTGATAACAGAAGCATGCTGCTGGAGGACTCTGATTATTTGGTAAACTCTGTTGTCACCCCTACCTGTCCTTTGCACACATCCTCTACCACTGCTTCTGAGCACTGGCTTTCCATGGCAAAGATAATGTCACTTTTTAAGCCTTGGGATGGCATCTTAGACAAATGCCTTCCATCACTATTTGCCAATAAAATCCAATTTCTTTGCCATATTTTTAAACACCTGGAGCAGGAAAAATCTTATAATAGAAGAAGCTGTTCATTTATTATAGTATGTGGCTTTATACGCATGAATTCGTGTTTTTTTGATAACCATTTTCTGCCACTTTTCATGCCTTAAAATATTGAAGACCAGGGTATCCACAGCCTGATTCTATTCTTTCTAGCTCTGGGAGGCTTGGAGCGGGGAAGGAGCAGAGGTTTACTGCCATATGCATTTCTATGGGTTGTGGATGATAGAGGAATTTTCCTCCCACTGAACAAATAAGCCAAGAGTTTCACCAGACTGGCTTCTTCAGTTCTCTAAGTTTTGGACTAAGTTCTCTAAGTTTCTAAGTGTAGAAAATAATCAGAATCAGTTGTAGGAGAGCATGACAGGTAAAGAACATGGGCTCTGAGGTTCAGATAGCCTGGGTTCAAATCCTGACTTTACCATGTATTAGTCATGTGCCCAAGAGCAAATGACCTAACCTTTGTGCATCAGTTTGTTCATCCCCCAAATGGGAAATAAGATGTCTGCCACACAGTATTTCTGGAAGAAATAAATGAGATAATATCTCTAAAGAGTTTAGAATAATGATTGACATATTGTCTTTAGTCTTTAGCAAGTAATTGTTGGGTATTTTCTTTTGTATTAATATCAGATAAGACTCATGCAGAAAATCCCACACATAATAAAAAGTTAGTTTAATGTTCTTAACTGAATCTCAGTCCTACCTTTAATCCTAACGATGATATGTCCAGCCTTTGATATAGGATGTAGGCAGTTTTTCTCTTGGATAGTAGAGAGGGGATAGAAGCAGACAGTTTGGATATTGGAAGTAAGCAAAGGATGTGATGTGTTTTAAATGTGAGTAGTGTTCCAATTAAATTTTTACCATAATTACTTTAAAATAATATTTGATGCACAACCAGTATTAATTTTATGAGGTGATTTGTATTGTTGTCCAGACAGGATTTATGATAGGCTAAAGTATAAAAATTGCCATACATGGGTAACATCTGCATTTTTTATTTTTTAAATTTTTAATGTAGAGGTTTTAAATTATTATATTCTTCCTGATACCTGTGAGTATAACATATCCACCAATGAATACAGTAAATAGACTCTGTTTTTGTTTGATTCAAGTCTTTTTATTTAGTAAGTTCTTTTCATTTGTAATCTCCCAAATCTTATTTATCTCTCAGAAATGCAATATTTTGTCTAGTAATGCAAACATACGTAGTTAGATGGTAAGAATGAACAAGACTATCAAATATGGCTAATATAACTACTTTTGATTTAATAATGAATTGAAGGATTGGATGTTTTCAGACTGTGTTTTACTGAAGAATATCTCCAGGGACCTCTAGAAAGAGCAGCTCTTCACTGCATCAGCAGTTCTTGACCTTATTTTCGTGTTTTAGGTTTGTTACTGCCATTGGCAGGGTTAACACCTGGAAAAATGAAAACCAACAAGGAATGAGTGGGAGTGGGACTTATGTTATGGAAAGGCTACTGAAGTGAGAGTCAAGAAGTTCAGGTTTTTGTCTTAACACCCCAGTAATACCAGCTAACATTTATTGAGTACACAACAGGAACCAGGCAAGCCCTATTTATTCATTATCTCATTTAACTGAAGCAGTTTGACTCTGAAGTAATCCCTCAGGCAAAGTGACTAGGGCCAAGGCTAGGGCAGACTCATCAGGTATGAACACACAATATTCCACTTGGATAATTACATGGGTGCCCCCTTACTAGTCATGATAATGTCCAAAGCCATCCTATTTTGGAGGACAGATATTTTTCATTAGAGACATTTCAGGGTTCAGTAAGAACAGGCTTTGCTGGATATCATTTAAGACTTACTGGATGGATTAATAAGAGTTTCTTTGTGTGCTATAACATTCTTCAGGCCAATGGAAGGAAAAAAAATGGTGAACAAATGACAGATAATGGAAAGCAGAATGTGGCCACCTGGCCTTGAGAAGGAATCTGGAAGTTGTAACCATGGAGTGGAATCCTCCCTGTGTCCAGAGAAAACCCAGAGGCAGTGACCCAACCACCCAAGTGGAAGCTATAGCTGAAGATTTGGGCAACATAACCATTGAGTCCCCTTTGGGACCACCAATAAATACCTGGGTAGCATGACTGGTCAGAGCCAAACCAGTCACTATACTTTAATATGATAGAGTAACTATATGGTTCCAGTGATACCCATCCCATACTTCTGGAACAATTGAATTAGTTGTTTGGAGTGATTTTTCTTTTCCTAACATAGGGATGTCTGGGTATTCCCAGAAATGTCCATAACCTAGGATAATCCCCATAAATGGTCCCAAACATGAGCATAACCACCCATGGCTCTGATGGTCTAAGTCAGTAGTTAGTGTCAGTAAGTCAGTAGTGGCTCTAAGTCAGTAGTTAGGTGAGGTGCCTGTTTATTTTAATTGACAGAGTTTTTGATAGTGTGTGCCACAGACCAATTTTCTGACTCGATATTGATAATGGTAGATGAATCAAGAGTACCTGTCCTCGTTTTTTCTTTATTTATGTCCTGCTCTAGGAGCTTTCTGTTCTCTCCATGGTGTGGCGATAACCCCCGTGGCAATTCTGAGAAATTGGAGAAGGGCAACTGTCCAATCCCCAACAGGTGGATTGATTTCTTTGTCAGGTACGCTAATGGGCCCACTGTAGAAAGGTATATGCATTAGGTGCCTATCCCATGACCAGACACCATGGAACAGCAGAAGCTGAATGTGGAAACACAGGTGCTTAGTTGAACCTTATTTCGGGAAGTCTTTCCCTTCTGCAAGAATTGCACCTATAGCCCAACCTTAGATGTTAATGTGGCTGCAGCATTAGAAATTTGAACAGGTGGTGTGGTACCGTTACATACATGAGGCAGCGCTGTCAGGTGTGAGGAGTTGGGCTGAGTGTGGGTTATACCAGACCAGGACCTCAACTTTCTCCCCTCTCTCAATGGGAAATGTTCCACTTCAGGTACATTGCATTTCAGCAGGTTCAGCTTGTAGCAAGACAAAAAGATCCCAGTGGTGATGGACTAGCTCTCCCCCACTAAGGGGTGTGAAGTAACTCACCCATCCCGGTGAAACATCTCACTGCAAATTCCAGTAGATAACTCCTTTCTAGGGGCTTGGTGTTCTCAGCAGCCTGGAATGTTTCTCCATGGTGAGAGTTGGGGCAATACCCGTTTCTGTGCCTTCTTTTTCTTTACAGTATTGGGGGCCTTGGCAGGGGTCCCCAGGATAGCATATAGGGCAGCTGGCTTGATATTCAAGTGTGTTAAAGCCTGGGACAGTAATTTAGTCCACCCAGCCAAAGTGGTTTTACTTGTTGGTAATTTAGTATAATTTAATATTCCATTCTTCTTTCTACCAGTGCTGCTGCTTAAGGGTTATAGAGAAGATGGGAGCTCCATTTAATGTCATGTTCTTTTGTCCGGTCTTGCGCATTATGACCTTTGAAATGTCGCCAGTCACTGTCTATGTGACGAGGGTTTCCATACATGGTATTTACCTTCTCTAATCCCCTTATGGTGGCAGCCTGTTTTGCTCAGCAAGTAGCAAAACAAGGGTTAGGCCAGATGCAGTGTCCACACTAACTAGGACATATTTAGAACTCTCATTCAAAGGGAGGGGGACAATGTAATCAATTTGCTAATCTTTTAGCAGTTGGGAACTTTGGTGGATGGCACCAAACTCCTCTGGTAGTTGCCTTGGGCATTGTTTGCAACACACAATTTGCTGTAACTGCGTTGACCAAGTCACTGCATTTCAAAGGCAATCCAGGGTCCTTGGCAAAACACCATCTCACTACAGTGGGCCACTCTTGCTATGCACTCAATCTGCTCTGTGTACTGAAGGGTCAATTGCTCTGGCTTATACCAGAGCTAAGACATCAGCTTTCTGATAGCCAAGGGATGTCAGCCTCTTTATGAGCCAGGATATGCAAGACAATGAGGATCGCCTCAGTCTCTTGCAGGTGAACCAAATGTCATTCCATATATCCTGACCTGACAAAGGTTTATTTATGATCATCTACCCCTCGGCTTCCCATCTTCCAAGCCATGGGTTTAATCTCTTTAGAATAACCCAATTGTCAGGGCAAAGTGTTAATGGCCAGGGCTCATGGGTGATCCCCAGCCAAACCACTGAGTTCAGCCCACCGGCTGCTGTGATTTGCTCCCATTTCGAGGCATCTGTATGCCAGACATTAGTGGGAATTTCTTCCATTCCTTCTGTACAGGCCACAGCAGCTGCCACAAGAATAGTGATCTACATATTTGGAGGATCTAAAGATGTAGACATTTTTATTTCTACACATTTCTAAACACAGTGGGCTCATGGACAAGGTGTTCCTCTGCTGCATACAGGCGTGTCACTTAGTCAAAGTGGGAGTTTAAGCCATGGCAGAGGTAGGTCAGTGGAACATACTCTCAATTCATCCCTTGATAGGAAAGGAGGTTCTTTCCATGCTGTGTTGTCCTTTCGTGAGAGGATCGACCTGGTGCAGTGTGTACACTGCTAGGAGCTGTTGCTTTACAGGGGCACGTTGGGTTGTTGCCCACTTCCAGAGCTGAGACCAGATTCCTGGAGGTATATTCCTTCTCTTCTCTCTGCCAATGTACCCAACCCATACATCACAGATATGTCCAGGTGAAATGATAGCCCTGCTTCGGAGATGCCCACAGCTTTAATCTCCTTCACTAGTCATTCTGCCTTCTCAAAGGCAGCTTGCTGCTCTGTTGCCCAGTCCCACATATGCCCTGTCTTTACCAGGTGGTCTAAGGGACAGTGTCACTGTGCCAGGCACAGAATAAAAGTGCTCCAAAATCCCCAAATCCCTACAAAGCCTTCACCTCTTTTATGCTCTTATATCAGTCACAACTTCGGTGACACTGCACATCTCACCCAAACAAATGACTCCAAAAACTTCATAGCAGTACCTGGGCCTGGAATATTCTGTAGGTTCATTGTCCATTCTCTCTCTCACAGACATTCTTGCAAAGTCTGCAGATTGCGCTGCAGCAGAGACAAGTCCCAGCCATACCATAGTATATTCGTAGGACCACAACTGAGGTATCTAAGATAGTGACAATATTGGGCAGAGCCACATGGATGGGGTCACTGCCTTGTTCAATTCTCTATGGTCCAAGGTCACCCACTGTGAGCCATTGGCTTTATTATAAGCCATACCAGGCTGTTGAAAGCACTAGGGGCAAGGCGTACAATCCCCTGGATAGTTTCTCATACCTCCTTATGTCCTACTCCCAGGCAATTTATTTAGACAGTTATCACTGTTTGCAGGGGTGGTAAGCTTACTGGTTCCCAGCTGGTGTTTCCAGTCAGCACTGGCTTGATTAGTCTAACTTGGAGGCAGAATTTCCCAGTATGTGTTTGCAGAGTTTGATCCTGTAGGTTCTCAGTGCCTAGTATTTTTCTGGTATTGGAGAGATAAAAGCCTCACTATGTTGTAAACCTGAAATTAATATAATGTTGTTTTTCAACTATACTTCAGTTAAAAAAAAAATCATTTGGTTGGGGGATGCCCAATTTGCCATATCAAAAGGACTTTCTGAATACAGCCATTTGACCTCAGTAACCAACGGATGGTACTGAGGGGACCAGAAAACTTCTGAGGGTTCCCATCTATTGGGGACTGTCACCTTTTGTTTATTTCTGGAGAATCAGTGAAGACTGAGCTCAAATTAAGGCTGGTGATTGCCTCCAAAAACTCTCACGTGCAGGCAATCTTCGCTAGCATCTATAGCCGAGGCAGGGGAGCCACCACCATTCCCGACTCCCGGGCCACCCTGCTCCTCCAATTAAGACGGTATCCCTGAGGCCTCTGCTGGGGCAGGTTGGGTGTGAGGGCTCTAAGGGGCAGATGGGATAGCTCTGAGCTGTTGTTCAGACCAACCAAGATATTGTTGGGTTATCAGTCTGTTCAAGTAGAGTCCCTGCATCAATGAAGTCAAACCACATTTGCTTTGATGTTATTTTTACTGGACCTTCTATAGCTGATTGTAGTAGCTTTTTAGTTTTCCAACTTCCCTCTTTCTCTTGGGTCTTTCCCACAGCAACTATCTCCAAATTTCATGGCTTAAACAACACACATACACTGTTTCCCAATCTCTATGGGTCAGGAATCCAAGTGTAGCTTAACCGAGTCCTCTGGCTCAAGGTCTCTGACAAGGCTGCAATCAAGATGTTGAGCAGGGCTGCGGTGTTTTTTAAGCTTAGCTGAGGTGGATCCATCTGTAGGTTCAATCACTCATGTATTTGGTGGCAGATTCAATTCCCAGCATGTTTTTGTCTCTAAGTTCCTTACCACATGGCCCCCTCCCTGAGGCAGCTCAGAGCGTGGTAGCTTGGTTCCATGAAAGTGAGCCAATGGGAGCCTTAGAGAGGGTAAGCAGATCAGAAGTCGGTCTTTTATAATCTAATCTAAGAACTAACATCTTGTCCCCCTTTTTAAAAAATTGAGATATAGGGGGCGCCTGGGTGGCTCAATGGGTTAAGCCTCTACCTTCAGCTTGGGTCATGGTCTCTGGATCCTGGAATCAAGCCCTGAATCGGGATCTCTGCTCAGCAGGGAGCCTGCTTCCCCTCTCTCTCTGCCTGCCTCTCTGCCTACTTGTGATCTCTGTCTGTCAAATAAATAAATAAAATCGTTTAAAAAAAATGAGATATAGTTGAATATTATATAAGTTTAGGGGGTACGACATATTGATTCGATACATTTATATTGCAGTATGCTTGGTAGATAAATAAGTCATGGAGAACTAATACACAGTAGAGTGATAAGAAACATCTTTTGCTGCATCCTGTTCATCAGTAGCAAATCACTAGGTCCATCTCACGCCCAAGAAAAGGCATTACTACCTTGAGTTGGGGATCACTAGGGACCATCTTGGAAACCAGCCCGTGTGAGAGCCCTTCATCATTTTGTTGTTGGGCTCGGAAGAGAGCTAGAGGAAGAGGTGAGTGCCGAGCCCTGCTAGCACCACTCTCAGCCTACTGCATCTCCTAAGGATTCAATAAAGCCTCTATCCCCAAGATAAATCAAATCCTGAGTGCCTGTTCAGGTTGGCAGCATCCCAGCCCATTAACTTCTCAAATGACTCGTATGCATAATATCTGGAATTCTGAGGGACGTGACAGGGGTTCTGAGCATTAGCTTAGCATGAGGAGATCCATACCATGTCAAATATATTCACTCCGGTTTCCCACAAAGACTCCCAAACTTGAAACAGAAGAAAGCATTCTTAATTCTCTTTAAATAAATAATTCCTCCAGTGAAGGAGCAGATGGGTGAAGGAATGAAAGAATGAAATGACATAACATACAGAAAATGTTGCTTAATCTTCAACATCTCACAGATTAAAAGCCCAATATAAATTGGTTGAATAACAAGTCATGAATAATATCTGTGTATGCTTACATAATATTGCATGTCTCTACAATGAGTATGGAGCTAGGATTAAGTTCTGTGGTGAAGACTTTGGAAGAATAATAAGGAAATATGAATTAGTAGAAGTTCTATTCAAAGCACAGTTGACCCTCACTTGGAGTAAAGGGGGGTGAAGGAAAGTACAGATAGATTCATAGACTATCTTTAAAAATAACCCTGAATGGAAATAAGGTTGAATTATTTGCATTAAAAAATCAGACACATTTGAAAAAAGAAGAAAAAAAAAGAAATCCAGAGGGAGGATGGTGGGGGGATGGGTGAGCATGGTGGTGGATATCAAGGAGGGCACTTATTGCATGGAACACTGGGTGTGGTGCATAAACAATGAATCTTGGAACACTGAAAAAATAAAATTAAATTTAAAAAAATGAAAGAAATCCAGAATTTTGAGATTAGTACAATAGTAAACTATTAGTTGAAAATGGCTGAGCTCTCTCTCTCTTCCTCCCTCTCTTGTCTCCTTCCTTCCCTTCTGTCTTTCATGAATGTTAGAAGAAAGTTTGGGTTGCAGATGATGTTTTGGAGATGGAGGCAGTCAGTCTCTGCTTCCTGCTTCTTCCCTCCCCTGCACTCAGCCCTAACTGAGGTGTTGGATTTCAAGCTATGCAGAGTTCCCTCACCAATACCAAGCTTCAGGCTAAGGCATCCACAGGAAAAGTTGCTGGCAGAGGCAAGGACATTTTTTCTGGCAGGCTGTGTGTGTAGGAATGGTGAGCCAGACTGATGCTCTCATGTTACAATACACACCATATCTGGTAACTACTATGGGGTGGCAAACAATTGATATTTTGAATTCTTAACCCTTTAAATACTTGCTTTTATAAATACACCAATTTTTCTTTCCTTTTCCTTTTTTCTTTCTTTCTTTTTCTTTTTCTTTTTGTAAATTACAATTAGTTCTCAAACCATTGTTGGGCTGATGTAAGAGTTGACCCTATATAACATTAGAATTAAGGAAAGGTAACCCATTCTGAAAGAATCTGCAACATGCAAGTAAAGTGATGGATAATCTGTGAAATTCTCCTTCCACATGTATGTCATGAGTTTGCAACTTTAGTCTCCCTTCCCCCAAAGAATGCTCAAACAACCTTTCTGACATTGCTTCATGACTTCAACCTATCTCTCTTGTGCTAGGTTTAATGCTAGGACTGTGTTTCTTATGATAGGTTTCAAAAATGGTCTTCTTTGCCTGATTAATCAGCTATAAGTATACATTCAAATGAAATGCAGGCTTTCAAGTCTGATACAAGAAGGAGAATTTTTTTTTTCAATAACAGCAGAAAAAAAAAATACTATGAAGGCGATGTCCAGAGCAAGGCTTAGAACTCAAAAGTTTATGTATTCCTAAAAAGAAGGGCCATCTGTACCCCAATGTTTATAGCAGCAATGGCCACGGTCGCCAAACTGTGGAAAGAACCAAGATGCCCTTCAACAGACGAATGGATAAAGAAGATGTGGTCCATATACACCATGGAGTATTATGCCTCCATCAGAAAGGATGAATACCAGACTTTTGTAGCAACATGGACGGGACTGGAAGAGAT
>PISX010025721.1:0-25817 GCA_004024625.1 Mellivora capensis | reverse complement strand
GGGGGGTGGGAGGTTGGGGGAGCCAGGTGGTGGGTATTGTGGAGGGCACGCATTGCATGGAGCACTGGGTGTGGTGTAAAACTATGAACTCTGTTACGCTGAAAAGAAATAAAATAATAATAATAATAATAAGTTCCAAAGTGATTCTTAAAAATACTAAAGTTTGAGAATCATTGAAACACATAATGAAGGTAATTTCTCCTGTAATAAAGCATTGATATATTACATTTTACTGTCACTTCCTTATGTCTGTCACTTCTTTATAGAGACAATAATATATGACCTCAGCTATCTCAAAGAGCTCTTTGAGGACCAATAATTTCTTTAATGTAAATTTTTTTCTGATTCCTTAGAAATAGTGGTAAAATAAGTTTTATTAGTTTAGCATGCTAATGATACTAAAGTGATCTCTTAAATAGAGAAGTAATGCATGTCATTTTTAAAAATTATGATATTGAGTTGATAAAATCTGTGTCTGAGTTTACTCATCCATAGAGAGGGAAAAAAATCTCTATCAGATTATAATGAGAATAAAATAATTAATTCACATAAAATCCTTGGGATTTTTGACCTATAGTAATGGCTCATTTGATAGTTATTCCTACTAGTCCCTTACCATGTATTTTCTCATTTAATCCTCATAAATCCTGGTATGTATTACTGAATCTATTTACAAATGAGACTGAAGGCTCAGAGAGGTTAGTTCACTTGTTCAAGATCACAGAGCTGGTATGGCAATTAAGTCAAAATATAATTGAAATTCACAAGTATTTAGTGGATGCCTTTTAAAAACTACCCCTGATAAATTCATGATTTCTGAGTCATTTATGGGTGTTACAATTTTATTGTGTGAAAGGACCAACCAATAGAGTACTCTAGTTGGAATGTAGACCCTAAGTCTTTATTACATCTGAGCATATAATAATACTACTATTACTTTCTATTGTCCATCCTACCAGACTAAGAAAACAATACTGAAACTTCTGATACATAATCTTGACAGGGTATCCATGAGAATTACTTTCTTGAAGACTTAGCTTTCTGAGTTAGGGAGTGAAAGTTACCTAAATTACTCCTAAAGACTCATTTACACAACAGGAAAATTAAGCTCAATATGTTGTTTATTTTTTTGCAGGGGAGTTTGTTTATTCTCAGTTGTATTTTTTGTCAAGATTTATTTGTAGACTGTTTCCATTTTTTATCTAACCAAAATTACTGGCCCAGCTATATTTAAAATATAAGAAATGTGAGCACTTGATAAGCCTGAGATAACATCTGCTCTTAAGAGTAGGGTTTGTGTGTGTGTGTGCCTACTCCCCATCCTGACCCTGTGTGCTCAGATAATCACGGATTCCATCTCACCATAACGTGTCATCTTTATCCATTCCGGTCTCCTCACAGTCTTCCACACAAATTGACTTTACCTGTAAACTTGCCCACGCGGCTCCCTCTCCTGGAACTCTGGTCCTCCTCTGCTGCCCACAGCTCAGCGCCCCCACTCCTGGCTCCACTCGGGTTTGACCTTCTGTAGGACGCTTTTTCTTGACTGCTCCACCCTAAAGTGATCATTCTTCTTTCTCTTACCTTTACTTTCACTTTTTCATAACTTGTGGTTCTCCTGAGAAATTGCTTGGAATTGAGCTGGAAGACACTGTGCATTGGGTGGATAAACAGGTTGTTTCCTTTGAATTGCCTGCTAGGAAGCTTAGAACAACTCTCAGGGCTGCCCAGAGCAAGGGGAAAGCCTTCAGAGTAAGCATTCTTACCTGAGCTTGGTTTCTGGCTCTGTTTCACATCCATGTGTTTTCCCTTCACACACACACACACACACACACACACACACAGACCCCTGACCCTTTCTTGATCGTATTGGCCTAATCTCTGTTTCATTTTTGTATTCTCTGTAATTTACTAAGCCTCCTTATGTAATTGTTCCAGGGTGAGTGCAAATTGAAATACAAATGGACAGCTACAAGAGAGATGTCAGAAGTGTTTGTGTTGCAAGTGACAAAACATTACCCATCTTAAACTGGTTCAGCTGATAAAGAAAATTTGTTGGTTCATCTAGAAAAAAAAAATCTAGAGGCTGTAGCTGAAACTTGATCTAGAAGTTCAAATTTTGTTACCCAGTGCCTGGCCACCTTGTGAGTTACTGTTGTCTGCTTCCTGCAGCATGGGCTTTCTTTTCAGACCTCACCATCATGGTGCTGGGAGGTTCCAACCTCTCTCTCCCCTGGGGAGCAAAATGAAACTAAGCATCCCAAACATCCAAACCTCTAAATTCATAGGAGGAAGGAAGGTTTCTTAGGATTATTTCTGTAGGAGAGGTAAGATGATTTTCTCTTAAGAAATGAAGGTGTCGTCTTGGGTGAACATCTTAGACTATGAGAAGAACCCTCTTCACTGTGGAACAACAAAATAGAAGGAGCCTGGGCCACTGATAGCATAACACACCAAGCCAGCCCTGCACTATCTCTGCTGTCTGGACTATTTCATGTGTGAGGACAATAAATTCTTGTCTTGATGAAGATCCTAAAAAAAAAAAAAAAAGAAAGAAATGAAGGTGTCTTATCTCCTCATATCAGATTAGGACACTCATCTTTTCTTGAGCAAATCATTTACCTCCAAGAGTATATAGGAAGTATTACAATCACTGATTGAAAGAAATCTTGTTTAAAGTGGGGGGGAAGGGTGACTTTAAAAAGGAATTTTGGGGAGGTGCCTGGGTGGATCAGTGGGTCAAAGCCTCTGCCTTTAGCTCAGGTCATGATCCCAGGGTCCTGGGATCGAGCCCCACATCGGGCTCTCCGCTCAGCAGTGGCCTGCTTCCTTCTCTCTCTGCCTACCTCTATGCCTACTTGTGATCTCTGTCTGTCAAATAAATAAATAAAATCTTTAAAAAAATAAAATAAAAAGGAATTTTGGGGTATTGTCAGGAAGTTGGAGTTAGAAGCCTGGGGGCCAGAAACTTGACAAATATTCTCTACATAAAAAGTTTTGGAGTTTTCCCCATAATTGTTTGAATGATGTCTAGGTGCTAGCATGTCTTCTGCGAGGTGATGGCAGGATCCTTAAGTGCGGGGATGGTCTTGGGCTTTTCTCGTAGTTTTTCACAGTAGCCAGCATAAAATCAGGCTCCCAGCTGGTACCCAGGCCACCTGCCTGTGGCCTTAGGTGTAATTTATATTGTAGTTCACTTGTACAGCTGGGCTCTACACTGTATCTCATCACCATGAAAAGAGAACCAGAGGAATTATCCTTGGGGATGAATTTATGCTGTGGGGGAACAGACCCAATACAGTGCTGACTCGTCCCAGGGACCTTTGAGTACTTGGCAGTTCTGGGCTGAGGTATAATTCATTAGAGCTTGGCTGGAAGATAAACAGTGTTCTCCTTGTACTTTGTCATAATTTCACTAGGAATATTTTCTCTTCTCTCTCTACATCCAGAACCGTGAACTCAGGGATGGGGGAATCGAACGACTGAGACGAGAACTGCATTAAGGCCTCTTCCTGCTTTCCCCGTGTGGATATCCTGCAAAGCATCAGAAACAGGTAATGTTGCCAGATTTAGCACACCCAGTTGCATTTGAATTTCGGATAAACCACAAATTAATGTTTTTAATACAAGTGTGGCCCATGCAATATTTATAGCCGCGATACTAGTAGTGCTAAATCAGGCAGTTTAGTCAAGACTGCCACTGAGTTTGGATGTATCTCACTTGCACGATGGCTAGCAGCTTTCGTGGTACATCAGTGTTTGTGCGAATCGGGTGTGGGGTGGTGTTCTGTTTCCATTGCTTACAGACTACGTTACCTTATATAAATTTCTTAAGTTCTTTGCACTACAGCTTTATTATCCCCAAAATAGAGAAAATAATTGCCCCTACCTCACAGAGTGGTTGTGAGGATTAAGTACCTTGGAATATGTAAAAGTTCAATTTAGGCCCTGGCATACAGTCAGCCCTCCGTAAGTAATAGGTAGCAAGTGTGAAGGTGTGTGTTTGCAGTTGCTCATACAAACCTTTTAAATTCTGCGTAGTAATTCATTTCCCTGCCGGCGCAACGTGGAACAAAAGGATATTGATGCTTAATGAGGAAACGTTTAACTCGTGCTGTGTTACTCACTCCATGAGCATTCACTTAGGGCTCGCTTAGAACACAGCAAGCATGAGGGCATGCTGGTAATAGGAGTAAAAGTGTGCACCCGGCCACTGTTCTCATGCAGCTTTGGTTCCTGGGGAGGGAATATACAGAAAGATAGGCCGTGCCTGTGGGATTTAAAGATTTCAGACGGAGAGTGAGTTCACATAAACTTTCACAGATGATCTGTCTCCAAATAAACTGGTATCCTCTGAGAGAGCATTTTCTCTTCAGTGGACTTCACTACACATGGCATATAGAGGGATTCAATAAATATTTGCTAAAACAGAAGTAGTATTAAATGAGAATTGTTTTCCATCCCTTGGTAGGCAGGGGAGAGATTGTGTAGCTTCCAAAGCAAGTAGAAATCCAGAGAATTGGCATCTCTCTCCTATTAAAAGGTTGCCCACATCATTTTTCATCCAAATGGAGACCCTTCTAGAAAAGTGAAATAGGATGCTGGTAACAGCTGGACAGAAACAACCAGCATAATAGTGGGACTTTCACAGGCAAGGAAGGATATATGTTCACTCTACTACAAACATCACCTAGCAGCCAGTGGCTGAAAAATGTGAAGGGTTTCAGGTAAAAAATATGTATTCTCCCTTTGAACAAATACGTAATTCTGATATGAACAGAGAATGTGGTTTCCCAGGTATATTTTTTGCCATGGTCCAAGCCATGCCTAGAATTGATATTTAATTGCTTAATTTTTTTTCTGGTTGAGAATCACTAAATCATCTTCAGATAATGTACTGGGAGTGCAACATATAATCTTCAGCCATCATTTCTGGAAAGAGCCTAGAGATCACACGATCTCATGGTTCCCAAGGATGTAGTAGCAGGGGTGAAGCAGCTGGGATAGAGTGAAAAGAATACCGGATTTTATCAAAAAACTGTTTTCAGTATTTGTCAATATACCTTAAAAAGCTGAAGAAAAAAAAAAGACACCATATAAATCTGTCTGCATATAAATTTATAAATCATATAAAGTCTCTGATCCAAGTGCCAAACTCTGGCCCAAGAGACAAATGCTGCCCAGTACTTGTATCTAGAATCTAATCGGAACACACCCATTCATCTTTGTATTATAGGTGACTACTTGATTAGACGACAATGGCGGAATTGAGTATTTGAGAGAGAACCAAAAAACCTACAATATTTACATTTACTATCTGACCTTTTACACTAAACGTGTGTAACTCCCTGCCCTAAGCTGATAATAGTGGTCTATTTTTTCTACCTCATTGTCTTCTGATTGCTCCTTCTCTTCCTTTGCGGCTAGTCATTGAATGCCGCACACCAAACAGCAGACTAAGTGCCCTGCATGCATGCATGGGTTTGCTAAATTGCTCCAAACTCCTGAAAGGGTAGAGCTATGCCTGGTAGTTGTTAGTACAGACTCTTGAAGCTGACTGTGTGCTTTACATCCCAGTTCAATCACCAGCCAGCTCCAAGAACTTTATCTGGTATTTAATCTGCCCATATTGTCATTGATTTTTATCTTAAACACCTAAAAAGTATGTTCCCTAATTAGCCCATATTTCACAGCTGAGAACATTGAGGCTCCCTGAGGTTAAGTTTCATCCAACCCTGGATGTCCAAGCAGTCTGGCTTCAGAGCATAAGCTTTTAAACCATGTTATATTGTCAATGTAAAGCTAAAAGAATACCCTAGACATTAAATGCCATTTCAAAACACAACAAACAGTGCCAACATGAGAAGCACACTGTGGTTATTCCTTCATAATTATTATTGTTCTACACTCTGCAATTAGGGAAGTGCCACATCTTGGGATTGATTCCCAGCCAAATTAACTCATGATCTTGGGTCATTGTTCATTGTTGCTCAATATCAAGTATTGATGACAATAATGGTAATTAGCGTGACTTGCGTCTAGCTCATACTCTTCTTCCTGTCAACCTAATTTGGTTATGTACTTTTCAGGTTGGTTTTCCATCTGCATCTCTTTGCTCTGCCATGAGCCCCTTCCTTGCCTGACTCGGATTTATTTCACCAAGTAGAAAAAATAATCTTACTTGCATTGCTTCAAATTAGCTTCGCACAGCGTTTGGATAATACTAATTGGTACAATTATTTATAATAAGAGTGGATGTGGAGAAGCCACTGAATTTGTTTACCTGTTGGAGAATAATTATGTCATTTACCTTCCCTTAGATCACACTTTGTGAATAATTGGTGTCTTGGTTTTAATGATACCCTCTTTTTACTAAATAGATCTTGGTATTTGGGGCAGGGAATTGTAGTTTATACGGCAAGTAAGTCACTAGACACTTTGATCAATCACTTTCCCCCTGGGTGCGTAAGAGTAGCTTTCCTTAATTGCAATATGCTTGCACATCTGAGGTGGAGGCTACATATTGCTTACCTTCTGCCAGCAATCATCACCGAGATTAAAAATTGAAAAGAACCATGCCATGCCTAATCATTTCATCTATCCTCTTGTTGAAACAACATGTTTCTGGAGGCCATTCTTCTATTTCTTCTTGAATAAAGGAAACTACCAATTCAGTGGGAAAATAAAATTGTTGAGCTTATGAAAACATTGAGCAATTGAGTAAATTTTAAAGCTTTCAACTCATCATTTTGGGTCAAGTACCTACAACCCAAGGTTGAATCATCATTATGACAAATAATTTGTAAATAGAGAAGCATGTAGAGTGTTACTAAAAACCAGTTTTTCAGCTGGACTTTAAACTTGCATGCTTTACACTTAGTAAAAGATACAAGAGTATGCAGATATTTGCCATTTTGTTCTTACCCACCTGTCTCTCCCTTGAAGCCTCAGCCTCTTTGAAAGTTTACTTCTTTGTCCTTAATTCAGTAACGTATCTCTGCTCTGCTTAGAATGCCTCTCTCTACACAAGGGTCAGGAAAAATGTTTCTAAGAAGTTACCTGGGGTCCTCAAACGGCTCATTTTATGTATTTACCTTATTTTAAGGAATTCCTAATGGCTGCTATTTTACAACAATTACTTCATATATATTGTCCATTTTTTGAGCTCTTTATGGTAGAAAGATTAAAAAAAAAACCCAAAGTTCAGTATCCCTCATAAGTATAGATCCAGAGATAGTTAACAAAATATTAGCCAATTAAGGTCACCAATATGTGCAAAAAATATTACATCATGGCCAAAAAATATTATTCCTAGAATGCACGGTTGGTTTAACACACAAAAGCCCCTCAGTGTAGCTGACCATATTAAGGGGATAACAGAGAAAAATATATGATAACATTTAATATCTTTTTATTATGAAAAAATTCTCAGCTAATTAGGAACTGAAAGAACTTCCTCAGTCTGATAAAGGACAACTCACAAAATCTAATACTATACTTTATGGTTAAAACAGGGAAGGTTGCCAGTACTCCTTACTTCTATCGAAATGTTATTGGATGCCCCAGACAAAACAGTAAGAAAAAGGGAAAATTGTGTGTGTGTGTGTGTGTGTGTGTGTGCATGATAGATATATAATAGGTATTTAAACATTAGCATACATTAGTTAAAATATATAATTAAGATATATCTTAGATAGACAGACAGACATAGAGATTATGACCATGGCTGAGTGTATACTTAGTGACACATGTTTATCTCACTTAGAGGCAATAAAGTACAAGAGAAAAATGCAGAGAAACAAAATGAGAGAGGATTTTGAAGAATTCCCCCTAGTTGGCAGGATATGCCCACTGTAGAAAACTGGAAGTAATCATTGCCTCTTCCTCTTGTTTCAGGTATATAACTAATTGCAGTAGCAGGGTCCTGGCAATACAATCTTTTCCCCCTGGCAATACCATTTTAAAATTGTCCTAATTTGTTAACTTTTCTCCATCCCCACTACAGTCTCCCCATTTGGAATTTCCATCTTCTTTTGCCTTGAGAATTGGAACAGTAGTCTTCAGTATGATGCCATTCCCACATTCACATTATCTGTATGTATTATTTGGCCTAATCACTCTTTCTAAAAGAAAATATAATCCTATTAATTCATTTTAAGCCCTTTAATAGTTCTCACTTCCCTTTAAGTAACACCAAACACCTCTGTAACTTTTAGAGCTCTTCAGAACTGGATCTTATTCTTAAGCTCCTCCCATATCTCTTGCCCCTTTCCTGCTAGCACATTACTCCCCACTCACTCTTAGCTCTTTCAATTCCTTCATAGTCCCCTGCACTCCAAAGAGCACTCTCTCTCAAATTCTGTCATCCAGTTTACTTTCCAAATTTATCCTAACCATTGCGATATCAGCTTCATATGACTTCCTCTGAGACACCATCCCTGATCGCTGACGTATGGGGCAGGCTTTCCTATCCTGTGTTCTACATTCTGTAGACTTCCCTCCTCCTTCAAAGGTACTTTTCACACCATGACTGATTGTTTCATTGATACTTTCTGCGCTCTGACTGAAAACAGGCATTGTCTTTCTTGTTCAGCACAATGCTTGGTACAGAGAATATACTAGTTATGTAAATGTTAACAGTTGAGAGAATAAACAGGAAGAGAAGTTAGTGAAGGAATGTTTGGAAAACTAGAACCTAAATCAGTAAAGTAAAAGAAGTGGCCCTTTATAACATTTGTATTTGTGAAATTCTTTAAAAATATATAAATTGTTTTTCCATGCTTCTTTTTTGATTTGCAGAACATTTTCATGCTATGAAGTGTCTAGTGTTTACTGTCTCCAGTAAACAAATGTTGGAAATAGTGTCTTATCATAACCTATGCCCAGATGTGATATACCTTGGATTAGAAACACATTTTGATTCTAAATTGATGAGGGTAAGAAATGCTAGCTGCTGTAACAAACAAAAAAACAAACAAACAAACAAAAAAGAAGTATAGTGCTTTATACAATAAAGGTTTCTTTCTTTTAATGTTAAAGAATCAAGTGGAGGTGGAGGTACAGGAGGGCTCTGCGACATACATGCTTCAGGGACCTAGACTTTCCATGTTGTGTCTCTTCCATTTTCAGGAAATGACTTCAGTAATTTGATGATATATAGGCATCATCCGTTTGGTAGGGTTAAGGGAAAGGTAAGAGACAAGAGCAAAGGATAGGTAAATTGATCATACTTAAACCATACTGTGAAGTAGCTTTTCCATTTATATGCCGTTGATGAGAACTAGTCATATGAGCCCTAAAAGCCAGCTAGGTTGGGAAGTGAAGAGTGTGCACTTGAGAAGAGAAGATGGGTTTTAGGAGTATCTAGTAAAAAAAAAAAAAGATTATCTAGTCAGTTGCAGCCAAAACGTATACATAAGATAATTAGTTCATTTATTTTTTCACACACATATATATTTTTATCATTAAAATATGGAATTGTTTCAAAATGGAGAAACGTTGGTGAAGAAAACATAATCTCAAAACTTTTGAAGCTTGTATCTTAATGAAGATATACAGACTTTAAAAAAAAGGAAAAAATATTTTCTTTAGAGAAAAGCAGTATACAAAGAGGGAGGTATTATTTATACAGAATAGCCACAGAAAGCATCTCTTAGTAGCTGATATTTGCAGGTGAAGCTGAAGGAAGTAAAGGAACAAGGAAGGTGGTTATAGGAAGATAAGCATCTTGGCAGAGAACAGGAATTGCAAAGGCCCATGGTGCTGGGTGTGTTCAAAGATCAGTAAGGTGGTGCCTCTGGCTAGAGGCATGAAAGAGGGAGAGGGTAGTACAAGATGAGGTCAGCAAAGCACTGGTTTTGCAGTTCAGGTAGGTTCTATAGACCTGAGCTGGGAAGACATTGGAGGAGTAAAATGATAGGACACATTTTCAAAGTGTCACTTAGAGGAAAATAATTAGGCAGCTAGAGAACAGCCTAATAGTTCTTTGAACTGTAGTGGCTTCTAATCTCTCACCTTTTTAATTAAAAAAAATCGACGTATAATGTACATAGAGGAATACTCATTGTTTTTGGAGTAGAGTTCTGTGAGTTTGGACGAGCACACCTAGTCATGTAACCACCACTACAATCATTACCGCCCCTCAATTCCCTTATAGAAAACTCCTCCTCCATCCACATGGCCTAGCAATCATGGATTTATTTTGTGTGCCTGTGGTGTTGTCTTTTCCAGAAGATCCTCTCAGTGGAATCAGAGTGTGCAATCTTTTGAGCCCGACTTCTTTATTTAGCGTTATGTGTTTAAGATTCATCTCTAGTATTGTGTGTTTCAATATTTTGTTCCTTTCCATTGCTCTGTAGCATGCTACTAAATGGAGGTACCACAATTTGTTTTCCCACTCACCAGAATTTTTGTTTCAGTGTTGATTAGTTATAAGTAAATCCTCTAAAAACATTAATTTTTTTTGTGTGTTAATGTAAGTTTTCATTTGCCTTGGGTAAACATCAAAGTTAGGGTAATTTACTTTTAAAGATCCAGTATAACTAAGCATTAAACTACACAGTAAAGTCATTCATTAGTTAACTGAACGCATATGGAGGGTGTTCCTTCACAAAGTATGAAAGCTACCACAGTGATGATGCCAGGCAAAGTCCCCTTCTCTGCATAATATGGAGACATGGATATGCCTACAATATATCAGGCATTGTTCTAGGCACTAGAAACACAACAAAGGACAAAACTGAATTACCTTTTTCTGTTACATCAGCAAAGTAATAATCAAGAGAAGAACAAGCCGTGATAGGTACCAAAAACTTTAATTTAATTTAAATTGGTAGTGGGGAAGCGGGTATCTTTATCAGAGGAGATGTCTCTGAGAAAGGCACATGTAGACGGATGCTGGAAAGGTAAGGAAGAGCCATCAGTCCTAAGTATTTAGGGCAGTGGAACAGTTAGGACAGAGACCTTAGTGTGGGAATGGGCAATGGATATTTAAGAATTGGAGTAATTGACAGGTATTAAGCAACCGGATGTCAGTCAAAATGCTAAGTTATTAGCTTGTGTTCCAAGTTTTAGCATAGGCTTCATTTGAATAGAAAACCTGAATTGCTGGTAAAAATGTTAACCTGTAAAATACGGAGTAATAATTAGACCTTATAAGGAAGAACGTCCAGGTATCCATTTATCAAGTCTCTCCTAGCATGGGGATAACCACTGCTCTTTTATGCTAGAAATAAAGCTGAATGAGGTAGTAGGAGGAAGCCCACTACATGGCTGTCTGCACGTACAGTGGGTATAACTTAACAGTGGTACCTCAGTGCCTTTCAAAATGGCATCTCACTTACTCTGAAAAAAAAAAAAAAAAAGAAAAGAAAAGAAAATGGAATAGATAGCAAGCCAGAGGTCTCAAGCAGTATGTCAAGATACTTTATAGAGCCAAAGAAAAGCTATAAAACAAAGCAAACCAACAACCAAAAATTCACTGACAGCTAAAAGAAATAGGCTGCTTCAAGCTGCATTTTCTCTGGTTCTGTGATTCAGTGTCCTTTCTTCCCCAATGTACATTTTTTTTTCTGAGATATTAAAGCCTCATGGAGAAGATGCATGGCATTTTCATCATGGCACAAATTTGTACCAGCCTTCATGATATTCCATTATGTCTATTTGTTGTTAGTTTATATAGATGGGGCAATTGTGGGTATAACTTTATAATAGTAGGTTAGAAGAGTCCATCCAGAATGAGAACTTGCTTTGGATCAGTCCCATTATCTAAGCGTTCGGAGACATAAGTGACCACAACTCAAAACACTTGTCTGAACATTGCCACCTCTTTTCTGCCATTTAACTGCATGAAGATCAGAATGAAAATTCCATCTGATACATAGTGATATTTCAGAGTTGCAATCAACCTGAGAACAGAGTAATCAAATACAGGGTTAGGACTTAGGCCAGTATCTTTAAATTTATGGATGTTGGCGGGTTTAGAGGTTGGTGTATATATGTATATATGATGTAAGTGGGGAGATACATTGAAACTGGGACATGGGGCTTTAGATTGCTAACAGGGATTTATAATCACATGTTTAATCTTCTCAGTTACTGAACATGTGAATGGATGATGTAGAATTGGATTAAAGGAGCTCTGATCAAGTGAGTTAGGTTGAATCTACATATATGTTTATGCTCGTTATCTCGTAAAACACCAGTGGGAAAAAAAGTAGAAGTTAAAAGACAAATAAAGATAAAAGCCTACGAAGAAAAACTAAGAGTGACAGAGAAGAGCCTGGATGAAAGAAAATTGGCCACAATTCAGTGTTAGCCCCAGAACCTCAGAAACATTCCAGTTTTGGAGCTGTGGTATAATTCTCCAGAAAAGGGAGAGACATGAGGCTGAATTGCAAGGATTGAGAAACGATGGGAGATAGAGTTACCTCCCTGTTCCACCACACCTCCCCCCAGAGGCTCCCCCCTCCATCCTCACACACAGGCCGCCACTCTTGGCTCACCCTCAGAGGAGAAGGGTTTCATTTGCTGAGTAAGTTGAACCAGATACCTTTGGATTGGTACCAGACCACATGGCTACAACTTTATGTCACATTTATTTGTGTATATTTATTTGTTTTCATGGCTGCTGATTATAATGCTACACAGATGAACCGTATTTATCTTTTTTTTCAGTATTATGAAGATAGTTACCTTAAGGTTTGAAATATCTGTTTATAATTGAGAACTAGGGGCAAACTTTCTTTGAAGTAATTATTAGAGTTTCTCTCCCATTTTGCAGCTCTCCTCAACATAAGCACTTACCCTTGGGGTTGTCACGAGTGTTAAATGAGAAAATGTGAACAGTGTATGTAAAGTCACAGCAAATGCTACCTAACTACTTGTATCTATTTTTCTTTTCAATTTTCTTCCTTCTCCCTTGTAATGGGCATCTTATTTTATGCTTACAGTATCTAGTCCCCCATTTTTATGGTAAAAATACCCATAATTTTCTTATGGGTATCTCTCTACTTAATTGGTAATACCTGTGGTTTGAAAAGCACAGACTTCATGCAGCCACCAAGAGGTAGAGCTAAGACCTAAATAGAGCTATTCTCCCCCCACAGTAAATGGTTACTGAGCTATACACAGCACAGGCCAAGCTGATCAGAGCCAATACCTAGAGTTTACAAGAACTATTGAGGAAGAGAAGTCCCTTCCACAAGCATTGCTAGACAATGAGAGGCAAGCCTGGAGTCACTGGTGACCACCATGACCGGGGAGGAGAGCTTGACTGAAATTGAAGCCAACAAGGAGACTGCAGAACTGGGAGTTAGAGCTTAACTGAAACCAAATGATGGCATAAATCATCCCGATAGAGCTATGCCTGAACTTTGCAGTTAGGTTAGCTAAGAAATCTCCCCCACTTCTTTCCTAATTCAGGTTGAATTGAGTGTATGGCATTTCAAATGGAAGCATGGGACACAATTGCATTCTCATATCCACTCCGTCCTTTTAAGAAACACTTGTTTATGAAATCTCTCTCCTTGCCCTTTGTACATTTTTCACTACCCTCCTGCTTTTTGACTGAATTGTATATTCTATTCAGTTATTATTTGCCATATTTAAAGTTTTCCATTTCTGCAGACCTACACACTGTTAAATACAGCTAATAAGGGTAAGGAGATGACTAGTTCTGTGACAAATCTTAGTTGTATGATTTGGGGAAATTCTTAATCATTCATAAATCCAGTCTAATTAGAATTTTCTTATTATCATTATAATGAAAGTTTTCTTGTCAAGGTTTCTTGTTACGGTCAATGCTCAATTCCCAGGTTTGACACATCTCAGCACTTCCTCCTCACTGGAAGTGTTTCTTTCACCTGGCATCCAAGAATCTACAATTCCTGGTTTTCCTTCTGTGTCTCTGGCTGCTCCATGTCCGTCTCTTTTGTTGGTGACTCATCATCCGGTTGTAAATGTTGGAGGGCTTAGTTCTTATACCACTTCCCCATTTTCATTTACTCCCTTGGTGCTCTTTGCCTGTCTAATGGCTGTTGCATCATCCTTGCACATTCATTACCTTCTCTAAACCCAGACTTGGGAGACACCTGGGTGGCTCAGTCGGTTAAGCATCTGCCTTCGCCTCAGGTCTTGATCCCAGGGTCCTGCAATTGACTACTGCATCAGGCTCCTGGCTCACCGCGGAGCTTGCTTCTCCCTCTGCCTACTGCTCTCTCTCATTCTGACAAATAAAATCTAAAAAATAAAAATAAAACAATAATAAATGAACCAAAAAAAATGAACCAGACTTGGGGCACCTGGGTGGCTCATCGGTTAAGTATCTGAGTTTAGCTCAGGTCATGATCCCAGGGTCCTGGGATTGAGCCCAGTGTTGGGCTCCCTGCTCAGCAGGGAGTATGCTTCTCCTTCTGCCCCTCCCCCTGCTCATGCTCTCTCTCTCTATCTCTCTCTCAACTAAATAAATAAAATCTTAAAAAAAAACACCCCAACTTTATCTAAACCCAGACTTAGCTATCTAACTGGCTACTTGGTATATCCTCTGAACATCTAATAAATTTCTTAAACTTGCCCTGTTTGAAAGTGAATTCCTGACTGTCTCATCAAATGGATGTAACCTACATCTTTCCCATTTCAGATAATAGCAACTCTTTCAGTTACTAAGCAAAATTAAAGTTATCCCATACTATTTTCTCACTCACATAAGCACTCTCCCACCCCAAGGTCTTTGTACTTGCTGTTCCCTCTACTGGAAATGTCATTTTCTCAGATACCTGCATGCCTCACTTTTTTTTGCATTGTTGAAGCCTCTGTTCACAAGTCAACTATGCAAGAGAGCCTTTCCTGACCATGATATTGAATACGCACAGTCTCTGGAGCCACACAGCTCAGATTTGGATGGTGGCTCTGCCATTTCTTCACAGACTATAAACCACCACACTCAGGGGCTCTGCCCATAGGTACATTTCTGATCAATGGAGAGTGCCTGTTCTTTCCTTCCAATTCAGCAAGTGAGGAATTACTCCTACAGGAAAAAGATAAAATCAAAATGATCTTATGATATGCAGCACAGGTGACAACAGTTTCGTTTTCATCTTCTAAAAATAGCTGCTGTAATTAAGGAAATCTCTGCCATGACAGTGAGCTACCCAAGATGCACACACATTATTTATTTAAGGTATAATTTTCTGTCTGTTTCACAAGGAAACATACCACGCTGCTTCTTAGTGACATAGGAGCCATGTCTTTAAAACTCCAAAGTAATTATTGACAAAAGAACACCAGTGGATTTTATCTCACAACCAAGCAAACAGTGGTTTAGGCAATTTCTATTCACAAAGTTGATTAAATAAATTTGGCTCTATTCTCTTTTATTTTCCTACTTGGCATTATAGAACTAAAAGAGGGGAAGGGAAGGGCAAACTTCCAAATAACCTTTAATTTCTATTTTCTTTATTTTTAAAAATAATTTTAACACACACAGACACACATTTGGAAAACTGTATAGAAAGTTCATCATGAAAACATAATCTTGAAAGCTGAATTGTTTTTATTATTTATTAACTATGTAATAGGGTTAGGGACAATTTTGATGAAAAATGGATATCAAACCAGAGCAGAAGCCAATTTTGTGATTTTAATGTTGAACACAATGGGAGGATGGAACCATGTGGAAAGATGAGGGAGCAGCTCCATCTGCAAATTTGCATCACTTATAATGTCCATCTATTTGACACAGTTGTGTTTATTTTATTTAGTGTGTGCATGGTGTCATGCTGCAGAGAAATTAGTGGTTTTTCTATGTCCTTTCTAAGCCAGGCAGGCCATATCCTGCTCTAAATGCGTTATTTACCCAGGAACTCCCCCCACCTACAGATTCCAAAACCACTGACCTCCTTCAACTTGTCAGAGAGTAATCTCCTTTGCTGAACAGTGCCATTTTGTAAAAAATAGAAACTATCATTTATTTAATGCCTTTCATTTATTATTTAAAACATAGATGAAAAGTTTCCTGAATAAGAAAATAGCCCTTTCTATAGAATGTTTTATTTTAACCTTCTTTGTGTCTTGGCATTTATTTCAGTTATTTAAAATTGTAAATATTACTTTTTCCATCTAGAGATGAAGAAACTTAGACACAAGTAATTCAATAGTGATTAATAATTTTTTTAAGAGAGAAAGAGGGCAGGGGTGGGGGTGGGGCAAAGGGAGAGGGAGAGAGAGAGAATCTCAAGTAGGCTCCATGCTCAGTGCAGGGCCCCACGTGGGAGTCAGTCTCGTGACCCTGAGGTCATGACCTGAGCCAAAATCAAGAGTTGGACTCAACTAAGTCACCCAGGTGCCCCAATAATGATGAATTCTTAAAGCCAAACTCTGAGGCATGTACTGTTGTATCTCGATATTTGTCCTTAGAAAAAGTTTTAATTTAAAAATCCTGTCTTAGAGGGTTTGAACCTGCTTTATGTAGTTCCCATTGAAAGTTCACCCCTATATCTGGCCTTGTTGTTGATTTTGGTTGTCGTGCGTTTCGATACTGACTTTAATTTGTTCTGTTATATAACAGATGCTTTGAACATCACCTTTGCTTCCACAGAAGTTTGAACATCAACTTTGCACAGGACGCTGGACTCAACATCGAGAGGGCTTTTTATAAAGCACTAAAACATGGGCCCTTATTAGCTGTTTCCCTTCTGGTGGTTTTATACCATGTATGTGTTCAAATAGGGAGAGTCTGTTTGATCTAGGTTCTATTTAAACCCCTTAGAATGATAAGCTGGGATCGAGGGTTGTACAGACTTAGAAGGCAGGCTACATACCATGTATCCATTCACTTAATACACAGTGCAGAGTACCTGTTATGTGCCGTACAGTGTTCTAGACACTGAGAATGCACAGATAAAGGCCTAAAATGCCTTGAGGAATTCACATCACAGTTCATATTAGCTTCTGCTCCAAACGGACCTGACGGGTGTGTTCTGACCTACAGCTTACGCAGACGCCGTAGATAAACATTCTCAAACTAGGAAGCTGAATAAAGCTCAGCCCCTTTCACTCCAGTTTATGAACTCAAATGTACTTAAAGAGCAGAGTCTGCAGTTAGAAAGCTTAATAGCTTTCAAAGTAATGGTAAAAAATAATCAAGATCTCAACTAGAACTTAACTAATCAGTTATGCCCGAGTATTGACTTTTAAAACATTTTCTCTTCTGTCTTAAACATCAGTTAGTACGATATTCTATTGGATCTATTTTTACTACACAATTTTTTGTCTTTATTCCAGAACTTCTCAAATATTTAGTAAAGATGGTAGCAGTGGAATTAGTGCATGTTAATGTTTTTCTTTCATTAGTAACATGGTAATTATGTTTGCTCAAGTCACAGACTGGGCTTTGTTGAAGCAGTGAAATGTGGAAGACCTTACCAACCGGTGTTGAAACTCTGCCATACGTGCAGAAGGAGACTTGGTAATGTTTCAACATGATACCATTACATCACCAGAAAAAATGATGTTTGGTCAGGATGCCTGAGTTGCTCAGTCAGTTAAGCATCTGCCTTCAGCTCAGGTCATGATCCCAGGGTCCTGGGATGGAGCCCTGCATCGGGCTCCCTGCATCGGGCTCCCTGCTCAGTAGGGAGTCTGCTTCTCCCTTTCCCTATATCCTTCCTCTTCCCTTGTGTGCTTTCTCTCCTCTCTCTCTCTTTCAAATAAATAAAATCTTTAATTTTTTTTAATTTAAAAGAGAATGATGTTATGTGGATTCTTTTTTTAAATTCTATTTTATAGGGGCATCTGAGTGGTGCAGTCTGTTTAGGGTCCAACTCTTGGTTTCAGCTCAGGCTGTGATCTCAGGGTCATGGGATCAAGCTATCTGTCAGGCTCCACACTCAGTGGGGAGTCCGCTTGAGTTTCTCTCTCCCTCTACCCCACCCTCCCCCACTCTCACACATGCTTACATGCTCTCACTCTCTCAAATAAATAAATCTTTAAGAGTTCTATTTTATAAATAAAAAAGATTGATTAGGTGACATTATCAAAGTCCTAAATGCTCAAAATGGAAACGCCAGATCCAATCCTGCACCTTTCTAAAATTAACCATGATAAGCATTTCCTGAGCACTTATTATATGCTTAGCACAGAGATGAGATGCTTTTTATCAATGAACTTCATTCTCCCTATAATAGTTTAGGAAAATTAACATACCTCTCCCACTTTTATATTCTTAGAACCTGAAACTCAAAGAGATTAACTAATTTTCATAATCTTACAGATCTGATAAAAAGTAGGGGGAATTTAAACTCAGGGAGTCTGACGCAGAAGTCCTTGCTTTCAAACATTATGATATATTGATCCCAATAACTACTGAGAAATATACCTGGGCCCAGTACTTAATAGCATGTGGTCCCAGACGGCTATAAATAGTGGTACTACAAATTGAGAGTAGGGTTTTGTTTTCTGTTTACTATAGAGCAGTTCTCGTGAGATAGCAAAGGAAGAGAACCAATTTGAGGGGGAAGGAGATTATATACTCATTCTGGGATATGATGAATGAGAAGTAGCTGTGACACTTAGGAAAAATGTTGGTTAGGAAGTTGGACAGATGGAATGCAACCCAGAGGAGGGAGAAATGTGAGAAATGTCCCTTAGAAGTGAAGCCAAGGTCATAAGTGTTACCACGTAGGAAAAGAATAGAGAGTAAGAAAAGAAGAGTCAGGACCAAACCTTAAAGGGTCCACCTTTAAAGTCCTGGGAGAGGAGGCTGAATCAGCAGTGCCTCTGGGTCCTGTCACGGATATTGGTTCCTGTTTAAATAAAACGGAAGGGAGGGAGGGAGGTTTGGCTAACCATGGAAGTATTATTCCTATTTTTAAGATAAGACAGTGCAGGCTCTGAGAATTGAAGTTATTTTCCTGAAGGAAGAACTAATAACTGGGACAGATAAAGATTTGTGATCCAGCCCATTTATGTCTAAAGCATATACTATTCCTAATAAATCATGCAGAAAGAGCCGGTATTTGTAAAAGTGCTTTGTAAGCTGTCAAAAGCTACACAAATACCAATTGCGGTTACAGTAAATTAGTTATTTTAACCATAGCCTATAAAGTTGATGTTATCTTTACTTCCCGACTATAATGTTAAAATGGAAGTCTGATGTAACAGTGAAGTAAAATTAACTGCACACACTAGCTTAGCAAATAGATCTTGTTTGCTAAATCCTGGGTACATCTTTAACCATAACCCACTGAGAATCTTCCCTTCTTGCCAATTAATAGGCTTTTGATGAGATCATCAAAATACATCCAGAGATAGATTACATCCAGAGACGTATTATAAATTTTAATTTGTTCTATTTATTTAATGAAAGTTACTGAGACTAATTCTCATTTTCTCACAAGTGAAAACAAAAAAGATTTCTGTTTAATTAAAATTAATGACCTTACATTAACAAAGATTCTTGAGTTCAGGGATGAGATTTAAGATTTAGTATAAAAGAGTTTCCTAGCACAAGTGTAATAAATTGGAAGCCCATTTTGGCAGTATGATGATAATTTTCTTGGCAAATTTCAGTTCTTTTATCCCTAGAAGCAGTGAGGAAAGACTGCAGTACACTTACACAGAATATGGGACTCTTTGTAGCCAGTGACACTGCTTTGGTTTTGGTCTCCTGCCTCATTTATGCCTAACCATAATATATTACTTATTTTGAAATCTTCGCCTTAATGTGAATGTGTAAAAGAGGAGGGGAATATGGAATTTAAATACCGTAAAATCCACCCTTAATATTGTGTCATTTTGCACACAGTCAAGCTTTGGATATTAATGGGAAAATTAAATTAAAGGTTTTAACATAAAACCAGAAGATTAAGCAAACAGCAAAATATATTTTCCTGTGCGTGCTTATTGAGTATACCCCTCGCGTAAAGCCTCCCTGGCATCCTTAAAGCTCTATGTATAATTTATTAGAAAAGCAAAAGTAAAATCCCCTCCGTGCTAAATTGCAGAAATTACTTTTCCTTAAAGTCAATAGACACAGTAAGATTTTTTTTTTTATAGCTAGCCGAGATTCCAGGACAAATCCATTTAAGCCTTTCTTCTAATCTAAGGTCAAATTTCACTTAACAGATACCATAAAAATTAAAAGGCAAACAAGTGAGAGCAGCCACTGTTTTGTTTTCTAAAATAAGAGGTCACCTGGTTTGGCAGGCTGCAAGGCAGGCCTCCGTCTATGTTCCAGTCCAATACAGCAATTTTGTTTGTAAAGAAATACTCTGCCTCGAAGTGGCAGA
Organism: Mellivora capensis; assembly: GCA_004024625.1. NCBI lineage: Eukaryota > Metazoa > Chordata > Mammalia > Carnivora > Mustelidae > Mellivora > Mellivora capensis. The sequence goes on along the minus strand of PISX010025721.1, from coordinate 5,532 downwards.
TGAGGGAAAATACCCACAACGTGAAGTCAGAGACCATATTTCCCAAGAACTTCATCCACTTGGCTCTTAGGTGATTTGAAAATAAGAATTAAAAAAATGCAGGGAGAAGAATGGGTTGAGATGGTTTGTTGAAGAAATATAATACCCGTTCAGTCAGGAAATACTGCTTTGAGGGGACTCTCTGGGGAAGTCCCCTGGGAGGTGTGGGTGATTTCTTGCTCCAGAGTTCAGAAAGAGGGAAAGGGGCAGTTTGTGTTCTCACTTGTCTGCTGGGCACGGTATTTGAGCCTCATTGTCATGGTGGTGGTGTTGGACCAGGACACAGAAAGGTGGGTTGGCCCAAGGCTGACTGGTTTCATTCACAAGCAGCAAGTTTTATTTAAAAGAATTTCTTTTCTTTTTTTTTTTTAAGAATGTCTGAGATAATGCCTCTGAGCAGTGAAGAAGGGCTGTGCTAAGAGTAATCACACACCAAAGCTTGCCAAAGCTGCCAACATTTAGGGAGCTCTGCGACAGGGATGACAGGCCGACAACAGTATCAGGCTTGTTTTGATCTTCCAGGACTCATCAGGCTTCGCAGCTGTGCTTTCTCAGAAGCCCTCGGACAGGAAGAGAATAATTAATTTACCCTGAGCACACGAGTCAGGTTCAGAAAGCAACAGTGGAAAGGCTAAGGGCAGGGCTCCTGGGTTGCTGGTTCCTCCCATGCTGCCCCAGGGGCTCCTTCGAAAGCAGGAAAACCACACGTGGTGTTGCCATGTGTGCTCGGAGTGACTGTGGAAAGAAAAGGCTCACTTGCTATGAAAGCTCTAGTTCGTATTCACGTAGTTCTTAATCCAGCCTTTTCCTGGAGGACAGAATGAGGAGTGTGTAATTATTTCTTTGGAAAAAAGAAACCTTTACTTCACATCTGCTCGGCACCAGGCACTGAGCTAGGCTTGTGAGAAATAGCAAAAAACAGATGCGTAGAGTCCTTGCCCTTGATAAGATTAATTTAGGGTGTTCTGCAAGGCATCAGACAATGACATGCCTGTCCGTGTCAGTAAACACAAAATATGATAGGGCCTCTGCACGAAAAGTACGAGTGCAGTGACTGATGATAGCAGGGACACCTGATTTAGCTGAGGAAGGGTCCTTTCGGCAGAGATGGAAACATAAGGAAGAGTCAACAAGGCCCAGACTCTACGGAGTAGCCCAGGTAACATGAGGAGCCTAAGGAGAGGGGAGACCTCATGACCTCTAGAACCAAGAGGAAACAGAAACGATGTAAGAGCAAGAAGTTCAAAGGAAAGGTGAAAGGTGTTAGCGTGGCTTATGGGAACTAATAAGCAGAGGATGGAAGGGAGTTGCCTTGTGAGGAATTAATAAGAAAAGTCTCCTCATATCTCCCTTCCCTGTGACATGGGAACAGAGGAAGCAGGCCAAGGAAGATGTAGACTTCATCACTCTGATGCCAAAGGAGCTCAAACTCTAAAATAATGGTTGAAGTGATTGTCCATGTGGATTTACCTCATGTAGCGATTCCATTTCTCTGTGCCCTGATTGACCTTAAGGCGTCACAGTTAATCAGTAGTTATATTTCTGATACATGTGTCTTCATCTTGGACCTCTCTATCCTGAATCACTTGGACACATCTCACAGTTGACTAGTTGAGAGACTTGGCACAAATGACCCTTTTGAGACACCAATCAAGTAGAACTTACCTGTTATTGTGATTACTTAATTGATACATTCTCTCTGGAGCATAGAGCATAGTACAGAATGTTAGAACAAGCAGTACACAAGGTATCTGGAGTTTCCCAGCTCTTCACAGGAGATGCTTTTAATAATCTGTCTAGAGTGAAGTCCTGCCAGGAAGCTCTAAGACTTACCAAGCCTCTACTACCATCTAGCAATGGTATTTCAAAACTCACCTTTCACATGATGTTAAGTAGATCTCATACCTAGGGTCTTGGTTAAAGTTCCTTAGGAGCACAAATGCGTTTTTGACATGTTTCTGAGCATTACACAAGTCCAGTTCCATAGCAGTAGACTGCAGACAGGTGTAGTCAGCTCTCCATAAGACCTGAAAAGGGCTGAATATGGTAGACCAGGATGGGGCTTGCCATTGTCACTTCTTGTGGGAACAGACAGAAAAATGTACTCAGCCAGCTTTTCAAAAAGTCTTTGTCCGCTCTCCTAGTTGAAAAACGTGCAAACTGGTATAGGTATTGCTTGACTCTGAACTCAAACTTGACTGCATATATCAATTAATGTTTCCTCTAATTTCCTAGCCTTCTGGTAGGAAAAGGACCATAGCAGCTTCAAACCTCCTGTCATCCATCTACAAAGCCCTGAGGAAAATATGGAAAATAAAGAAGAATTTTTCTTTCTCAGGGTTTTTAGTGTTTCTTTTGACATTTTTAGGGGTGCCTGGGTGGCTCAGTCAGTTAACCATCTGTCTTTGGCTCAGGTCCTGATCCCAAGGTCATGGGATTGAGCCCTGCAATGGGCTCCCTGCTCAGCTGGGAATCTGCTTCTCCTTCTCCCTCTGCCTCCTTCCCCCATTCATGCTGTCTCTGTCTCTCTCAAATAAATAAATGAAATATCAAAGAAAAGGGAAAGAAAACAAGTATTTTTATAGATGGGGAAAAAAGTAAGAAGAAGAAATGAAAGAAATGCCAGAGAAGCAACCAAAAAATGTCTGCTTCACTCCCATTTTAACTCTGTCAAAGAAGGAGGTTGATTTCTTGTTTGTTATTTCTGAGGGGATGACGTGTAGCAGAGATGCTAAATGGAATAAAAGTCATTTTGCTGCTTCCTAGTTTGGAATTTGGGCTACCTTACTTGTTACCTCTTCTCTCTCTCTGCCCCCATGGTCTTCTCTGTCTTGGATATGTGGCCTCCAGAATTCAGCCAAAAAAGGAAATTGGAAGTTAGGTCCCCATTAGCAGGAAGACATGTGTATCTACTTCCTGATCTTGGTCAGAATTCCATAAGTCCACTTGTATGACACAGGCTAGCTAGAGATACCCATTCAATATGACTGCCAGTCTTTTTATCCATTGAATGGCCTGGGTAGGAAATTAAGTAATAAATCAGCAGGACTGTGAGGTGTAAGGGCTTTCTGGCCATAGAGAGTGCCCTGGCAGGCCTGAGAGTACACAGGGAGATTCAGAGGGAGAGAGATGACACTAAGAATCAGTACTTTCTAAGGCAGTAACTTCCTTCTTATCTCCTATAATGCATGTCTTCTCTTAGGGACATTCTTAAGGACTGTGGACCAAGAGTTTTCTCTGGTTATAAAATCCAATAATTAAACCAAGGGATGGATAAATATCTAGAGCTTCTATAATTTGTCCCAAGGTTATCTTCTGGTGATTGCTGATACAATACCAACTCTTCTCCTCAAAGGATGTCCTACAATATTATAAAATCTCTGCGTGAACATTTTCCCCCTCCATAACTACCATCTTTAACTACTTATTTTCAACTAGTTTTTCAAGAGTAAAATCATTTTCTCCTTCCTTCTAGAATCCTATTGATAATACTGAATCTCTTCTTATGGAAAGAGATTGGGGGCACCTTGGTGGCTCAGTCAGTTAAATGTCTGACCATTGATTTCAGCTTCGGTCATGATCTCAGGGTCATGGAATCAAACCCCTCATCAGGCTCTATGCTCAGCAGGGAGTCTCCCTGAGATTCTCTCTCCCTAACCCTCTGCCCCTTTCCCTGATCTGGTGCACGCGCTGTCTATCTCAAATAAATAAATCAGTCTATAAAAAAAGAAAGAGGAAAGAAACTAGACTAGACAGTGTATAGCAGAATAGTTTAAATTTCAAACTCTGCTACCAGACCATGGTTCTGGTCTTTCTTAGCAACTTGCAACCTCATATCCTTAAGCAAGTCACTTAATGTTCCTGAGTGTCGGCTTTTTTTTTTTTTTGGGGGGGGGGAGTGATAGTTTTTTTACCCATAAATAAAAATAATTATAAGCTCATTACCAAAGGCCTGTTGTGAGAGTTTAAAAAGATTTGTGTAGCCTCTAGTCTGTGATATATGCTCAAAATATGTTAGCTGTTATTAACTTTGTGTCTTCAGTGGCAGCAAGCACAGGACCAGAAAAATAAATATGTATTTGATTGTATAGGACCAAGTAAGAGATCTGCAGCTGTCTAGGTATTTAGAACACAATGCAAGGAAAGCATCAAGAAGCAACTAAACCTCTGCATTCAGACAACATGTTTTAAAAAAGATGTGTCCCTAGAGAAATTTTCACATCTTCAACTAGTCATGAAGAAGTGTGGTCTTTCCTTTGGCCATTCCCTTGACTAGCTCCTTTTCCTCATCTGCACTGGTTTCTGTGAATGCTTAGGAAATCTCTAGACATTTTCTTTTCCTGTATAAATGTGCTAAATTTCTTTGAATAAAATCCATTCTCTTTTGTCTGTTTCCTTTACATTTTACTGAAAAACCTATAGGATTTTGTGGCTCAACCATGGTATCTGTTTAATTTGGGAGGGGAGGGACGTATTTTATTTCTGTCATGGCTTATTAGAATAATGAAAGAGTGCTAAGTGTAGATTGCACATCCTTTATTCCCTAATTGCTAGAGAGAAAACAGTTAAGGACAAGCAGAAAATTTCCTTAGAATCACCCTGCTGCTGCTCAGAATCCACACGGGCTTCATGCCCTTGTGCTCACAGTTGTGGGGGATGAAGAGCGTCATCAGCCTTTGACCATGGTCCTAGCCTGTTCAGTCAGTCACCAACTTTACAAAATTATAGGATATGATAAAGTCAAATTAGAGGAAGAGAGAGAAAGGGAGAGAGACAGGGACAGAGATAGGAAGGGAGGGGGGAGAGAGAGAGACAGAGACAGGGAGGGAGAGAGAGAGAGAGAAGGAGACACACAAATCCAGCAAACTTTTATTTCCACATTTTGTCTACTCTTGAAGCTTATTTTATTTGGACTTCAGTTGCATCAATCTTCATTTTTAATTACTTTGTAGAAGATAGTCAATTTTTTTTCATGGTCCAGGTGATAAATCTTCACAGTTTGTTGGGTTTTGCAAAGTTGTAAATGGCTAATTTATTTTTCTGCCAGGGTTGAAGGGCCACATCTGACTTTGCATTTGGCATGAACTTTTAGCGCCTTTTCTGCGACAGCATTTATTCTCCTCACTGACGTTGACTCCCTCAGAAAGCTCATGAATCTTAAAAGCTAGCATCTGGTAGTTGACTTTATCTTCTTGTTGTGTCATATGTGCAGAGGTACACCTCCCCAGCCCTCTGTGAGAACTGAGGAGCTTCCCCCAGATGCTGAGGATATTGGCGGCTCACGGCACTTAGCAGAATCCCTCTGTGGCTGATGTTAGCAGCCGGAGTTTCTTCCAAGGGGAGGTCAAGCCCTCTGTCTACCATCTGGACACACCCTACCCTGATCAGCACAGGCTTGTGAAAGCCAGGCCCTTTGCCTCAAAGGGAATGCTTTAGAATAACATCCCATTTCTGTGGGGTTGACTGAGGCCTTTCTTGGGACTAAATATTTCT
>PISX010025720.1:0-25715 GCA_004024625.1 Mellivora capensis | reverse complement strand
GTCTGCTGCCAATCTAATATTTTTACCATTGTATGTTACAGATTTCTTTTCCTGGGCTGCTTTCAGGATTTTCTCTTTGTCGCTAAGACTTGTAAATTTTACTATTCGGTGACGAGGTGTGGACCTATTCTTGTTGATTCTGAGGGGGGTTCTCTGCACCTCCTGGATTTTGATGCTTGTTCCCCTTTCCATATTAGGGGAATTCTCTTCAATAATTCTCTCCAATATACCTTCTTCCCCCCTCTCTCTTTCTTCTTCTTCTGGAATCCCAATTATTCTAATGTTGTTTCGTCTTATGGTGTCACTTATCTCTCGAATTCTCCCCTCATGGTCCAGTAGCTGTTTGTCCCTCTTTTGTTCAGCTTCTTTATTTTCTGTCATTTGGTCTTCTATATCACTAATTCTTTCTTCTGCCTCATTTATCCTAGCAGTAAGAGCCTCCGTTTTTGATTGCACCTCACTAATAGCTTTTTTTATTTCAACTTGGTTAGAGTTTAGTTCTTTTATTTTTCCAGAAAGGGCTTTTATATCTCCAGATAGGGTTTCTCTAATATCTTCCATGCCTTTTTCAAGCCCGGCTAGAACCTTGAGAATTGTCATTCTGAACTCTAGATCTGACATATTCCCAATGTCTGTATTGATTAGGTCCCTAGCCTTTGGTACTGTCTCTTGTTCTTTTTTTTTGTGGTGAGTTTTTCCACCTTGTCATTTTTTCCAGATAAGATTATATGAAGGAGTAAATAAAATACTAAAAGGGTGGCAAAGACCCTAGGAAAATGCCCTTTAAAAAAAAAACTGAATTAACTGCCAGACTAAAGAATCATGGGGAGAAAGCCATGAATTCCGTGCTTTGCTTTCTTCTCCTCTGGAGTTCCACTGCTCTCCTTGTTAAGTGAACTTGGTCTTGGCTGGATTTCTTTTGATCTTCTGGGGGAGGGGCCTGTTGTAGTGATTCTCAAGTGTCTTTGCCTGAGGCAGAGCTGCACCGCCCTTACCAGGGGCCCGGCTAAGTAATTCACTCCGTTTCGCTTTCGGGAGCTTTTGTTCCCTGAGCGCTTTCCATAGAGCCGGAGGACAGGAATGAGAATGGCAGCCTCCAAGTCTCAGGCCCGGAAGAGCTGAGATTTGGGGCTCCACTCCTCAGAGAAAAGCCCCGGCTACTCCCATCTCCCTCGCCTCTGGCCGCGCTCTGAGCTCACCCAGCCTGCGACCGGTTCAAGGTAACCCCGAGCTGAGAGCTCACTCCTCGGCTCTGTCTCTGTGGCCAGCTTCCCGCTCCGATACCTGCTATCTCTGCGACACTCAGGCACCCCCGATCCTTCTGTGACCCTGCGGGACCTGGGGCCACGCTGACCCCGTGTGGGCTTCACCCCGGTTTAGCCTCTGGAGCGATATCCCTCCGTGGAGCAGACTTTTAAAAGTCCCGATTTAGTGCTCCGTTGCTCCGCCGCTTGCCGGGAGCCGGCCCCTCCCCCGCGGTCTATCCTCCCATCGCTTTCAATTCACTTCTCCGCCAGTCCTACCTCCCGGAAAGTGGCCGATTTTCTGTTTCCAGAATTGCTGTTCTTCCTCTCTTTGATCTCCCGTTGGATTTGTAGGTGTTTGCAATGGTTTGATAAGCTATCTAGCTGATCTCCTGCGACCTGATGTCGTCTCAGCTGTTACTTCTCTGCCATCTTGACTGCTCTCCCCGAGATGTTCTTTTTTTGATAAAAGCCTAGAAATACTGAAATGGCTTCAGAATATACAACAGTGTGGGTCACAAAAATCCTATAAATTCTGCTCTACCTCATTTTAATTTTTAGGGCTTTTTTTTTTCCTCCTTGAGGGTCTTTTACAAGGTTTGATAAAGATTGAATGAATGCTTAGTGATTTACCAATAACATTTATTGAAAGAGAGTTGACCATGCTACCCTCTGTGTCTTTGTGGCCCTTATGTTTCTAAATGTCCACTAAATTTCATATACATCCATGCTCAGTTCTAGGTTCCCATATAAATTATCTCTCTCAACAATGTTCTCCTTCTATGTTTTAGTTATGATCTATATGCTGATGACTTCAATATATTTCTGGTCAAATCCAATATCTAGAGCACAATGTATATATTAACAATTATCTTACTGCTCTTGGATATCCCACAGATATCTTGACCCTGATCCCATGATCTTCCCCCAGCAGCTTAATTCTCTGTAGTTCTATCTTCAGTGGAACCACTGAATTAGTCTACCAGGAGTCCAAACCAGAGAGAAAAATGTCATCTCTCTTTTAACCCACACATTAGTTAAGACTTACTGATTTCACCTCACGTATTTTCTTGGGTTTTCCATCTATGTACACCACCACTGCCTTCCCTAGTCTTAGCCACCAGGATCTCTAACCTAGAACCCTGAAGAGCCAAATAACTGGTCTCCCTGACTAGTCTTGCCTGCTTTATGATCTTTCCAAACATCTGTGATATGTAATAACAGAAAGGAGAGTACAGAAAATGGGATTAATGCCTACTGAGAAGCAATACTGAGGAGTTTATTAGAATTTGCAGATTCATCAGGTCATTTGGGGGTTCAGGAGAAAAATTAGCTCAGATTCACTGAGGGCTTTTCTTAGAACTGCTTGTAACATTGACATAAATGATGATGATGAAGATGATGACTGTGAAGATAAAATAAAACGATGACTTGTAGGTCCCTAACTAATATGAAGAGACCAGTGGAGAAGTAAATAAATGGGGAAGTAGTGGGATTAGGCTCACATAAACCATATCTATCTATTATAGCCATCCCCAGAATAGGTGGGGAGGCCAGAACAAATTTGTGTCCAAATGAGCAGCATTCAGGCAGATATCAATACTCAGGAATGCTGACCTCCTAGCAGAGATGTCACAGGCAGTACATAGGAACAGGTGAGGACAGTATTTTCAGCCTGGATGTCTGAGAGATCCGGAGGACTAATAGCATTGGGTATTAGAAAGGTGGTAGAGGCCTCAAGGTCATAGCAAAGCAGGCTGAGATTTACGGTAGGGCTATGCCTAGAGTGTAGGTAGGACATAGAGAATAGGATAGAACTACAACTTAAAAACTAATGCAAAACTACGTTGTGAATACTGACCAAACAGCTCTCTTCAGACACACTGGATACAGACTGAATGAAAGAGAGGCCTCGTTACCTGATCTAAATATAGTGGATTTCAGGGGGTAGAAGAGAGACTAATGGAGTAACAAATCCACTCTTTAGTCCAATAAATGTTTCTTGAAAGCCACTGCATAAAAAACACTTTATTGTCATAATGGGTCAGGCCTTGCCTGGGGTTAATACTTCAAATATATCTTCCCATGAAATTCTTACAATCTTAAACAGAACCTTACTTCCATGGCTTTTTGAAGGTTTTCATCAACCATGCAAATGGGCCGTACCAATCTCAAGTAACATGGCAACAGTAACCAACCTTGTCTTGGCATCTAGAAAAATGGCTGGCAGCAAGGATGAAAGAAACCTCCTTTGAAGAGCTGCTATGTTACTCAAAAGCAAGTGAAAGAGGAAGTCAAAGACACAGTCACACTAAAAGATACCTTAAGGGGGCACCTGGGTGCAGCAAGCGGTTAAGGGGCCGACTCTTGGTTTCACCTCAGGTCCTTATCTGGGGGGAGTGAGATCAAGCCCCAGGTCAGGCTCCATGCTCAATGGGGAGCCTGCTTGAAAGTCTCTCTCCCTCTCCCTCCACCCCTCCCCCTGTTTGTGCACACTCTCTCTTTCTCTCTCAAATAAATAAAGAAATCTTTAAAAAAGAAAAAAGATACTTTTAGGCATCAGTCCTCAAAATGTGGTTTCTGGGGCACCTGGGTGGCTCAGTGGGTTAAAGCTCTGCCTTCAGCTCAAGTCACGATCTCAGGGTCATGGGATCGAGCCCTGCATTGGGCTCTCTGCTCAGCAGGGAGCCTGCTTCCTCCTCTCTGTCTGCCTGCCTCTCTGCCTACCTGTGATCTCTCTGTCAGATGAATAAATAAAATCTTAAAAAAAAATGTGGTTTCCAGACTTCTAAGTTTCTGGACACCCTTTCAGGGGTCTGCAATCTAAAAATTATTCTCATTATAATATTCATATTATTTGCTGCTTACATTATGTGAACACACTCAGAGTGTAAAAATGACCAGGTTAAAAGTTCTGGTGCTTGAGCAAGACTCAAAGGCAGTGGGCTCAGACTATGCTAGTAGTGATTCTATCCTCACGGTTTTACCCTTGCCATTTAAAAAAAAATCAAGTTTTGCTTAATGTTTTTGACGAAACAATAAAAAGAATGTTATTAAATCTAAACCCTTAAGTACATATCTTTTTACTATTAAGTATGATGAAATGAGAAATATGCATAAAGCACTTCTTGCTAAAATATGCTGGCTGTCTTCAGGAAAAATGTTTGTGATCTTTTTTGAATCAGAATCAGGGAACATGATTTTCATTTAAGAATGACTGACAGACAAGCTATATTATTCAGAACACTGGGACATTTATCAGACATTTTCTCAAAAATGAATTGAAGTGATCCTACTACTCCAGGAATAACATCTGACAGTTTCTGATACCAATGATAAAATCAAAGTGAAAGTGAAGATTAGAATTTTGGTCATTTTGAGTTTGACACTTAACACATTAAGACTTCTGATGAGATGGGTGGTGATAGTAACAAAGGCAAGATACAGATGTAATATATATTTTAACATAATATTTAGTATTTTGAAATATAATATTTAAATAACATTTATAGATATTTTAATATATTTATATTTATAAATAAAATAATGAAATCTTATAATATTTGTAAGATTTTTATAACTCCATTAACTAATGTGTTCCAAATGATACATGTGTGATTCTGCAAAATAAAAGACATAGTCAAAATACAGGGCAGATTTTAAAGTAAGAGTAAATTAAGAAAGTTCATCCATGGGTTTTAAGATCTCACACTGTTACTCTTAAGAAATTACCATTTCTTGATTTTTTGATACAGTATCAGAGAAGAATATCCATGATTATCTAAAAGCACTATTAAACTACCCCTCCCTTGGGGTACCTAAGTGGTTCAGTCGGTTAAGCATCTGACTCTTGGTTTGGGCTCAGGTCATGATCTCAGGGTCCTGAGATCGAGCCTCACATAGGGATCTGGGCTCAGCATGTAGTTTGCTTGTCCTTCTCCCTCTGCTCCTCCCCCCATATGCATGCTCTCTCTCTCTTAAATAAATAAAATCTTTTAAAAATAAATAAATAAGATAAAATGCCCCCTTTTTTTCCCAACTACATATTTGCGTGAGGGCAGATTTTCTGCATTTACTTTAATTCCAGCAACAGATCACAACAGATTGAATCAGACACAGATAAGTAGCCCTCTCTCTTTGATTAATCTAGACACCAAAGAGATTTGCAAAAATTTTTTGTTTGGAAAATATAGTTAATTTTCATAAAGACAGGTTATACGCATGTAGTAGTAGATTTATGATTTTTATTTTAAATGATTCAATCAATAAACATTTTTTCTTTTCTTAGTTTTCCCATCTAATAGCAATAGATATAATAGCAATAGATAAAACCCACATAAACAAAATCACTTTGGGGTTCTCAATAACTTTTTTTTTTTTAATTTATTTTTTTAATTTCTTTTCAGCGTAACAGAGTTCATAGTTTTACACCACACCCAGTGCTCCATGCAATGTGTGCCCTCCAAAATACCCACCACCTGGCTCCCCCAACCTCCCACCCCCCGCCCCTTCAAAACCCTCAGGTTGTTTTTCAGAGTCCATAGTCTCTCATGGTTCATCTCCCCCACAATTTCCCTCAACTCCCTTCTCCTCTCCATCTCCCCATGTCCTCTGTGTTGTTATGCTCCACAAATAAGTGAAACCATATGATAATTGACTCTCTCTGCTTGACTTATTTCACTCAGCATAATCTCAATAACTTTTAAGATTATAAAGGGATATTGAGGCCCTGAATTTAAGAACCATTACCTTTAGGCAGTGAACTCATGAAGGCTAACCAAAATGGCTGGAACAGGCAGAATGGCCCAATTTGAACAATATGAACCAAGTTAAACAAAATGAAGGAAGGAGCTGCAGGAGTACTGTTGAAAACTCAAGGACCATTCCCATAATTAGGCAAAATCAGTGGAAAATGTTCGATCCTCTCATCCTACTGGTATGACCCCTTTTTCCCCCCTCATGTGACAAAGAGCATCAGTATGGCACTGTCTCCAAGCACAGTGACCACAGGTATATAAAAAACCTTCCACGGCTTTTAGGAAAGTCAAAGAGTGTGCCAGAGTTCTCAGCCATGTTTACATGGGGAGATAAAAGAGTGTAAGAGTTTTGACTTTGCCAGCACTTCCCAGAAGGCAGAGGTGTAGAAGATTTATGTGAAATAATGCAAGAACATTTCTCTTTCAAAGCTGCAGGACCAAAGTGGAGTGGGTAAATGGGAAAAGGGCATATGGAGGGAGGCAACAACCCAAGGGATACTATTTCAGACCACAGAGATGTAAAATATACTCTCTAAACTCAGTGATATTGTATGGTGTCCTTTGTCCTCAGGTTATGACCTCCTGTAATACATTTTTAAGTGTGCCATTTACAACAGTTGTCAAAATGAGTGAAAGTAATCTCATTTTATTCTATTTAAATGGTGTGCCTAAACAATATTGCCTGGAGAGAATTTCAGAAACTATAGAAATCTTTCAAGCCAGATGGCTAGTATTATTACTACCATTCAATTCCATATATTTAAACACTAGGCACAAGGCTTGAGTACATCCACAATAAATATAAAAAAATAATTCATGTTTATTGAAGATGAGGCCAACTTATATTCTGTTTGACTGTCTTGTTTTTCAGCTCATGCCTATTAACAGTATGATGTGAGTGTGAATTTACTGGAGCACAAGTCAAAACCTGGGATCTGTGTTGTAACTGTGGGAACTGACAGACTTGCCAAAACTTGTATTGACTGAAACACAACTCTTCCTTTCTAAGCATATTCAGCAGTCCTGGATATTCTGATGTATCTACTTTCAAGCTTCTTGCAAAGATATTCCCCACGTCTGAATAATGGAGCTTCCCATGCAAGTAAGTGAAAAGTAAGATTGTTTTCTTCAGAGTAATGGTAGGCAAGCCATTATAATACCTCAGAAAACCAAGATGTCAAAAATCTGATGAGATCATTTATTTGGTCAGCTCCCATTACGCACACACTGCACTGTACGGGTGATCTTAGCAGCTTATTTTCGTTTGGCTCTTAGTTTTCCCATAGGGCATATTCTTTCAAAGTACTTGCATTTTGTTTTGTTTTCAACTATTTTTGCTTTTGGTTTTAACACTCCCCTCCGATGCTTATTTTCTATGGGTCCCAGGTTCCGATGCTATCTTGGGTATCTGACAGTAAGTAGAATACTACACTTTAGAACCCAAAGGAAAAATATTCTTACTGTTTTGCAGAACGATTAAGAACAAAGAAACTAATTTCCAGATCATTTAAATATATATTCTTTCAGAGGTATTATGTTCTCCCAGGTAAAGCATTCTCATTTTTATTCATATTAATTTCAAAAAACAGAGAAATAAAATATCTCAGTTTTCCAAGAATGTTATCTTTTACACTCAACTCAAGCATTCTTTGCCAATTACAACGTTCACAAAGCTTATTTTATGAAAATGAGCCCTAAATGAATGAGGCCTATGCATCAAAGCAATTAGGTAGCATTTAGCCAGTTAGCCCACATATGTTTTCCTCATCCCTGATTTAACTCACTTGTCTGCATCAAAAACAGTGAGATGTGAAAAGAAAACACAGTTAGCGGGTGGACCCTTATGATTCTATCCAAATGATTCACTGATCAGTAGCTTTCATTTACCTTTTATTTCTGTTCTAATGCTCCCTCATGAATTTTTGAGATTAGCAAAATTTCCTTCTATGATTTATTGTTCATGAAAACTTTCTTTACACTCATGTTTTAACACATCATGTCAGTTAGTATCCTAAAGTTCTAAGAAGCTGTATCTATTGGCAAAAATTCTTTGTAAATCACCAGCATTTTTCCCTTTAGCCAGCTGAAGAGCCTGAGGCAGGAGGAGGACATAAGTAGTGATACATGGCGACACATGCATCTGTGGGCTTTAAGCTCCAGCATCTTAAAGAATGCAGACATGGGAAAATATTTCAAAGAAATTGTGTTGCCTTCTGGAAGAGGCCCATTTATAATTGTTCTCAAGGTATTAAAATGTTTCCCATCAGTTTTCTAATAGAACAATTACTGAGCACCTTCCATATTCCAGCCAGGCTTTTGGCTGGACTCCAGGAATACAGATATGAAGGATATGAATGAAACAGAGTCCCTGACCTCAAGAAGCTCATAGTCTAGATAAACAGAGACACACTATAGAGAATCAACATAGGTTGGGAATATCATGCATTCACTCACACATATGGAGATCCTTCTACACCACTCACTGGGTTGATCATGACAGCAGAAGGGAACTCAGGGGAAAGGCCATTAACCCAACTGGAGATTTCAGGGATGTCCTCCTGGAAGAAATCACATTTGAATTTTTGTTATACAGATGGTGACAGGGGCGAGGGCATTTCTGGGTAGGTAGAGGGCATAGTCAAAAGCAGAGTCATGTGAAATGTCATGGACAAGGCAGAAATCTATGCTATTTGCTATTTGTAGAACATTAAATGCTAGGATTAGAGAAATGACAGATGAAATTGGGGTTCTGTGAAGGAGAAAGAGCTGGGCTGGAAAGAAAGAGCTCATGATCTTCTCAAAGTCCCCTCAGCTAGACGGAACTCAAAAAGGGTGAAGGTATTCTCTCGGCAAAGTATTATAAACTCATTAGGCTAACTTATTAAGACTATAAGGAATTTGGTTCGGAACTTCCTATTATCTGGTACAGAGAGAAAAAGCAGGTTAGATTTATACTACGGAAATAAACAAGAAGGTTAGCTGGACTGAGGAATCGAATTATTCACAGACATACAACCCATAAATTCACATACACACACCAATGCTGGTAAAGCAAATTATTTGTTTTATCTAAAAAATATTTACTTAGAATGTAGTACATCTAAAGGCACTACCCAGATCTTGATTACCCCGAAAGTGAGAGAAATCAGTCCAAGCAGTTTAAACCAGAGTCCTGCTCACTTTAGTTCCATGTGCTCTCCCAGCATCTCCAACTTCTAAGACTGGAGATAACCTTACTATATGCTTCTGTGGGGAGGTTAAGGAGAAAACAAAGGAGTCTTATCTCTATATCACTCACTTTTTTCATAATCTCTTTCTAGCTCTCCTTCAAGGAGCTGGAGAAAAATCTGTTCTATGATGAGAACTGCATACAAACTATTCACAGTTGACCACATCCGCTGGGCAAGACTCACCAATCCCAAGGAATGTACAAACTCAGGTTCCAAAACACAGGCCGACTGATCATTCTGGCCAACTAAATTGGGAACTAATTAAATGTTTTAACTGGAAGTCTCTCCTCACTGCAGCAGAACAGAGTCATTTTGAAGCAAGCATTTCAATGAAACACTTCTTAGGGAGAATCCAATTTAACTACAAGAAATGACAGCTTCTAGTTGGCAGCACAATGTATTCCCACTTATCCACCCCCCCCCCACCATGTAGACACACAGGTCAAATGTTACTTATGCTCAGAAAGATAGCCACAGAGAAAGATATATTTCATTCGTATCAAAGTCATCAGAAATGGTCTTTTCTTACCTATGTAGGATTTTAATCCAGTCCACTGAGGCGGACGAAAGATTATATAAGTTATTCACATAAAGGAGATTTTAGAAGAGTATTTAAACATGTTGGGTGTTGTTTGAATGTAGTAAGAGTAGGAGGTTAAGTTATTCCTTTCATTTCCATTAGTAATTAGATGTTGGTTGAAGCATTTCTCCTGCCTGGCAATCCCTTAAAAAGAAGTCTAATGTTTTGAGGCAGCAGAGCGCTCATTCCCTCCAAGTGGGGAGTCTCCACAAGAACTTACAGCCCCAGCATGTTTAGAGGGGCAGTTGGAATTAGATTAGCCTATGTGGGTCTAAGAAGGGAATCCAATCAGAGACTCTGAAAGCCAGAAAGGAGAAGTTGCTAGGTGTCCCAAAAGGAGAAGTCTCCTCTTGGACTTCTGGCCTTAGAATATCAGAAACCTTCTGCATGACAAAGTCTCCCATGTTATTATTAGGCAGCATCTACTCACTTGTTCTAGATGCAAAAATTAGTGTCAAATATGAAAACTGCTGCAACAAATACACAGACAAGACTTCAAGTTGTTTAGCAGCTGCTCTTGGGCAAGAACTGTCTAGATTGGAGATTGCCATCAATGGTGAGTGACTTAAATACTTAATACGAGTCAGAAACTGCACAAAGTGATGGTGCACAAACATGAAAAAGATGCATAAATGGGCAGATACATAAAAAAGATAACCAGATATTGTAAGGTAAATTCCAGGAGAGAGACAAGCATAGAGTGGCGTAGAAACCATTCTAATGGTAGGGCCCCAGGGAAGAAATTCTGGAAGGAAATCAGGTCTAACCTAAATTTCACACAAGGAACAGGAGCTGGCCAATTTAGGAAGGAAGGGGATGGGTACTGAGTTAGAGGGAGCAGAAGAAGCAAAATAACATGTGTATGGTTTTTCTATAAGCAGTTTCACATTATTAGACTTCAAACTGAGAAATGAAGGTTTGTCAGTAATCAGAAAAGAGAACTACATAAAGACAAGAATGCATCTCTAGTGAAGAAAAGAATTCTTGTAAACCGAAAAGACAGACATTCAAATTTCAAATATGGTCAGAAGATGTGAACAGGCACAGTACAAAAGTGAATATGTGAATATCCAAGAAACATAACTATTTGATTGTTTCACTAGTAATCATGGAAATGCAATACCATAACAACATTGTATTATGCTATGATAAGAGATGTGGACTTTATCCTCTGGATAATGGTAAGTTATTGGATAATTCTGACAGAAAACAAAGAAAAAAAATCCAGACAACAGAAATAGTTCCACAGAGGATCCAGATATAGATATGCTAGTGATATGGAAATGTAAAGGGCCAAGAATAGCCAGGATGCTCTGGGAAAAGAGGAGTAAAGTTGGAGGGCTCATTTTACCAGATATTAAGACTATTATAAAGCAACAGTAGTAATAAAGACAAAGTGTAATGATAGACAAAATAAACCAATGGAAGAGACCAGACCAAAGTAAACCAATGGAAGAGACCAAAGTAAACCAATGGAAGAGATTTTATATAAGTATATATAAGTATATACACTTATATAAACACTATATTTTATATATATATATATATATATATATATATATATATATATATATATATAAACACTCCCAGGCAGAAGGTAACGTACCACATTTCAGTAAATGATGCTGGGTCCTCTGGATATGCACAGAGAAAAAGAAAGTAAAATTTAACTCCTACTTCATATCACATACTAAGGTCATTTTTAGGTATACTGTAGAGTTAAATGCAAAAGGAAAAATAATAAATTTTCTAGAAGAAAAGATAGGAAACTAATTCATGATTTGGGGAAAGGTAAAGATTTCTTAAACAGAAATAAGGCACTAATCTTAAAAAAAAACAAGTGATAAAATGCATTACATTAAAATTAGAAATATCTGTTCATTAAAAAACTATTAGAGAGTGCAAAGGCATATATATATGTGGAATAATTATGTTATATTCCTATAATGGAACACCAGAGATGAGAAGTAGCATTCCATAACTATATGCCAACATCTGGGGAATGTTCACAAACATAATACTAGAGAACAAAGCTAGACCCCAAAATAGTGTATTTCATATGTCACTTTCACAAAATATAAAAGTAGGAAAAACTATTTTGTGTTTTTGAAATCGGGATAGTAATCATCTTTGGGGGTAAGTAGTGATTAGGAGATGGCAAGAAGAAAACTTTTATGGATGTTGATAATAGTCTGAGTTTATGTGAGTGGTCACTAGACAGATACAGTCAATTAATGAAAATGATCTGTCTGTGCACTTATGGTATGGGCATCCTTCTAGATACTCTGTATATCTGATTCAACATAAAGGCTAAAAAGCACCGATGAAGGTTGGGCAGATAAAGTACATGAGAAAATCAAGTTAGCTGTAAATAAAGTGCTGCCTATACTTGCTACAGTTTTTTCTTAACAGCATCTTAGACAGTCTTCTTTTGGCAGACATGTTTGCATATTACATACCTGAGAATATTCTTTATTAAAATCGAACAGGCTATTCGGAATACCCAACAGCATTGCCAAATCCAATATAATGTTAAGTGGAGGAAGTCAGTCATTGCATGTATATAAGTTCAAAAACAGGTAAAACTAATCTATGGTATTAAAATGTAGTTTGGGTAGTGTTTGGGGACATAGTGGGGAAAATTAAGATGCCGATATTATTCATTGATTGGGTGGTGATTACATGTGTTTACTCTGTGATAATCCATTAAAGTACACACTCTAGATTTGTGCATTTTTTGTATGTTATATAACAATAAAGATTATATTAAAACACAAAAATATACACTATACCTAAAGAGAGTTGGTGAAGGATATAACATCATTATTTAGAACTAAGAAAAAAAACTAGAAAATTGGCAGAAAAGACAGAAGATCTGACTCTGCTAAAAAGAATACTGTTGGGCTCATATTACATTGTCCCTCTCCAAGGTCCAAGTAGACTTTCAATAAATGTGCTCTCCTTCTAGCTGCAGAAGATCAGCCTGGTACATTTTTCTGAACAGAATTTCTGAGCTTCAGTGAGCCTTCTTTGGGAAATATGCACAGAATAAACTTTTACAGGTAGGACTTTTCCCCAACTATTTACAATCTGTTTCAATACTCCGACTGTATGTCAGTTTCTACCCAAAGGCTTTTGTTTTCCAGCTAAACTTCCATCTTGAGACTTAGTTCTCTTTCTACATAAGCAAAGTTACCAATTCATTCCAGGCATTTTGCAATACAACTGTAGCCTGCAGTTCCAAAGTATTATATATTTCAGCTTGGTTTGGCCAATTCTTCTTCTTTTTTTAAATTAATGTTTTTGTTTTTGGGTGTTTGCTGTTATACTTTGAGGGACTCAGGTAACTTGCCTCCAAATAAGCATCTTCTTTGTGGATTGTTCCCTTGAGGTTAGTCTTTATCCTGCTATTCGTTTTCAGCAGTCCCCAATATGACTAAATCTTTTGCAACCATGCTTCATATAACCACAGATAATTCTTCACCTTGTCTGCTCTGCATGCCCTCCTTCAGAGCACGACAGCTGCTTAGAGTTACTTCTAGCCTACATTCTTCATATATATATTTACCCTAGAAGACAGAAGAACAAAGCTGGAGCAAAGACGCAGCCAAAGACAATGCATTTTTTTTGCAGCCCAAAGGTTGAAGGTGGTGATGTCCTTACGTATTTTTTATGTATCACTCACAGTCATTTTGATAAAGCCCTTGCATAAAGAATTTTTAAGGGTAACAAATCAAACAATTGCCATGGTACCATGCTTTGGAGACCCTGCCCTGCTCGGTGCATATGTCTGATTATTCTTTCCTGGCAGGAGGGTGTCCAAGTAAGGGCTAGGAGGGCTAAGAGAGTAAAACCAGAATAGCAGGAAGCATGAGTCACGTTCTGGAGTGGGGCCAGAGGCTGATACTGGGGTGGCAAATCTGAAAACTGTCATTGATGCAAGTGACAAGAGAGGGGAAGCTGAGATATATATGGGAATCATAAAACAGGGAAATCAGAAATGAGGAGGGGAGTTGACAACTGGACGTGTAGTCTAAATTGCTAGTTAACAAACCTCCTGTGAATTGGGATGACCTGAGCATTAAGAAATCATTGATACTGGGTCCCCAACCATATACACACTGAATGAGAATCTACAGAATGAGGCCTATGTATCTGCCTTTTTGTAGCTCACACATATTTCTGATTTCCTCTTTCAGTGGAGTGGTGTGTGAGGGAACCACCACTCTGGAAAATCTGAAGGCAGAAGTGGGGGCTCTCACTAGCTTTTTACAAAACTCCAGCATAGAGCACTCAGGGAGTCTAGAGTTGTTTAAAGGGGCTGGCGTGAGGTGAATAGTTTGTTAGTGATTCACGAAAATGGCATCAGTAGAGAATATTTGGTTCACAAACTAAGAAGGGAAGCCAGTTCAGTACTAACCTCTGTCATGGGAATGAATCTAGAATGTTGCCTGGCTTTTTAAAAATGATGGGAACATTCCTAGTAGATCATTTCCCTCTTGGTGGAAAAGGTACTTCCTACTTCAGGTGAAACATTCAGGAAGCAAAAGGGAATGACAATGTGCGATCTGACTGTAAGCTGAATATTTGGTTCTCTCTGGTTACTGTCACAGAAGATGATGATACTTGTGTTTTCAAATGAAGGAGAGTGGTATATAAACTAACATCAGAGACAGCTGCCCTTGGGTTGGCCCATGTGGAGCTCCAAAGGGAGCCTTACCGGGAGCTCTGGAGGCCAAAAAGGAGGAAGTTGTAAAGTGAAGTGTCTCTTTCAGGGACAGAAGAAAGCATCAAGACTTGGTTACCTAATATGATGAGTGTTCAGCAAATCCCAAACACGTCTTGGGATGACAACACGAACTGCCTGAAGCAAGACAAGAGTGTGCCTGCCTGGCCCTCGCTTGGCTCTCCCATCTCCAAGGCCAGCATTGTGTCTGTGCCATTGTCCATGTCCCTAAAACAGAATTAAGGGAGCTGAGGTAAGCCATTGACCAGAGTGTTTCCTCAGCTCCTGAGGAATGTTTACTGAGGTGTGGTGTTTTTCAAAGCCTTTAATAAGAAGTACGCCATGTCCTCCGTACCTTTATTTTTCTAAATGTGTGGGGAGGACACACTGTTTTTGCTCCTTTGCCAGCATTCCAAAACATTCTTGTCTCTGTGAATTCCATGGCACCCTCTGAGGGGGGACAGCAGGAGGAGAGCTTTGTACTGCAATATGATATTCAGGTTTTCCAAAGAAAAGAAACTGGACTCTATACAGACATCCTAAATTAAGGTCCCTCAAAGATGTAAAAGGGAAATCTTTTCATAAAAGGCAATGGGCATGAGAATAAAAATAGAATTCACCTTTGCCTTCAGGATTATAAAACAGGACAGTTAAAAAAATGCTTTATTTAATATCTTCTTCCCGGCATTTTGATCTCTCCTGAAATCACTATCAATAACTTATCCAGGCCACAAAACAATGTATCAGAAAGCAAGCTGTGCATTTAATAATATAAATATTTGTTTTCCTAAGGCAAACAGTGAAACTTTACTGATTTTATTAGTCTCCACCAACCTCTGTGACACAGAAAATGTTCTCTCCTTGCAGAACAACTAGGCTAGTATGGGGCTTTTCCTCTCTGCTGAATAAAAACAATACGGAAGTATATGTCACCCAGATGACAACAAGTAAAACAGGAAACATGGCAGAGAAGAAAAAACACTTTTTGTCTCTGTTAGCTGAGAGATGGAGGTTTACCAAGAATCCACTGAGGAGCTTGGTAACTCAGCTAAACTAAGGTTCTCAGCTAAACTAAGAACAGTTTGCAGACTTTACAAAAATGCTCCTGGACTTTAAAGGATATGAGAAACTTTGAACTCAGTGAACTTAGGGTGCCCATGTTTTGGGAATTACAAGTGTGTATGCTGATTTTGGATTTCTTTTCAGAGCATCCCACAGTTACACTCATGCATCATTTTCCAAAGTGGGGCAGCATGGTGCACTGTGGTTTCGTTGTTAACAAAAATTAATGTCTGGAGAAACATGAAGGGAAGTCTCTGTAGGAACTACCACAGTTGAGGGTCTGGAGGCTTCATCATCCAAAGAACTTTTTTTTTTTTTTTAGATTTTATTTATTGGGTGCCTGGGTTGCTCAGTAGGTTAAGCCTCTGCCTTTGGCTCAGGTCATGATCTCAGGGTCCTGGGATCAAGTCCTGCACTGGGCTCTCTGTTCAGCAGGAGCCTGCTTCCCCCACTCTCTCTGCCTGCCTCTCTGCCTACTTGTGATCTCTCTCTGTCAAATAAATAAATAAAAATCTTTAAAAATTATTTATTTATTTATTTATTTGACCGAGGTTGGGGGGAGAGAGAGAGAGAGAGAGTATAAGAAGTGGGGGCAGTGGAGGCAGAGGGAGAAGCGGGTTCCCCGCTGAGCAGGGAGCCCAAGGCGGGGCTTGATTCCAGGACCCTGGAATCATGACCTGAGCCGAAGGCAGTTGCCTAACCGACTGAGCCACCCAGGCGCCCAGAACTATCTTTTTAGAAACCAAAGTTAGAGCCATAGTTTGTGAAAGGAATGGTCCAATAGGTTCACTGGACATCAGTGTTTCAAAGAATTGGCAATAGATAGTAAATTACAGAAGTTGCCTTAAGATTGGATTGTACCATTACATC
This sequence comes from Mellivora capensis, assembly GCA_004024625.1. Lineage (NCBI taxonomy): Eukaryota > Metazoa > Chordata > Mammalia > Carnivora > Mustelidae > Mellivora > Mellivora capensis. The sequence goes on along the minus strand of PISX010025720.1, from coordinate 9,246 downwards.
TTATATATCAAAATATGAAAATAGAAAAGAAAATTGACTATAAAGAAGTTTATACTTTAATTTTTCAAAAATTAAGTAACTAAGACAGATATAGAAAATTCAGGAAGATAGTTTGCTGTAAAAAACACATACATGTCAGAAAGGTAAACCATTATAATTTTTTTTTAAAGAGTTTTAAAAGACACTCCTCTATTAAATCAGCATCATCAAGGCAATTTTATCCATTAGTCATTTGAGCCCAATGCCAATGGGCTGTGAGATTTTTAAAGGTCTAGAAAAATGATCGAAACTCAGAAAAATATATATATATTGGCTCCAAACTACAAAATAAAAGCTGCAAGATGAAAATTAATTAACTTAATTGAATGTCTACAAAAACATAACATTACATCAATGAGTCAACTGCAACTTTATGCTCATAACTGCAGTATAAATTATATTTACTGCAGGATATGGGTGGATTTTAATTGGCCTGATATGTTATACACTCAGAGCAGCCAAGAGTAAGAGGAGAAGGCCTCAAAACAACCATGAATAACATTAATGTGATCAAAATGGCAGCCTGCTTTCCTAAAGGCACTGGACGTTAAACAAGAGAAAACAGAACTAGGAATGCCAATATTAAGGGCCAAAACAGTGGGCTTTACGGAAAAGAGTACCGCTCCTCCCAAGAATAAGCAATACTGGCTGAAATCTTCACCTCCTCTTCTCTGAATTCAAGCACTGCTGTATTGTAGTGTCTTTTGGGGGGAGGTGGTGCAGGTCGTTTTTAAATGGTAAGTTTTCCTTTATTCCATTTATACCTCTGTGCACCATACTCAGAAAAGTTAGAAGATGAGTTCAACAGCATTTCCTGAGGAGAGGTATCTAGTGAGCGAGCAGGGTCAGGGGGTATGGAGGTGAATGTCAAAGACAAAAGACGATCTGGTTCTCAGCAAGGCAGGCCTGTCTGAAATGTAAGATTAGTAATGTTTGGGTTGTGATGTACTGGGTGAAACAGTTTAGTTTGGGACTAATCCTAGATGTTGGTATCTTCACCTGATCTTTCTTACTGAAGGAAAAGGATCTGCTTCTTATGATCCTCTCTTCACTCAATAAATATAGTAATGTATCCATTGGTACCATAACAATATAATCCACATTCAGTGGACATAAGGGAGAAAGCTCAAAATATTTTCCTTAAAAACTACTCCTTTAAAGCCTTTGTGAAATCTCTCTCTGTCTTTCTCTGTCTCCTGGTCTCTCTCTCTCTACACACATGGGTACACACACACAAAAATTGTCAATAATTATGTGATGTTAATTACTAAATCAGGAGCTATGAAACTAAGCTGGGGAACCTAGACAAACAGCTCAGAGCTGAAAACCTTGTGATTTGAGGACTTATGGTATGTTACGGAATATTAAATCATACAGACTATCATGGAATGAATAATTTTTAGGTTTTTATTAATTATTCATGAAGTGACTTTGGACCTCTTAAATTGGGAAGGGCAAAAAGAAAACCAGGTCAGGAGGTACATGAGGAACCAAAGGAGTCAGGCCTACAAAGCAGGGTGGGGGTTACAGGGAAGGAAGTTACTCAATTAATTTAACAAAATTATTTTGGATTTCCCAATAACTCCTTGTGTTTGTTTTTTTTTACATAACAGTTCGCAGCTTGGAATGGTTCTCTTGATCTACAGAGAAATCAGGACTGAGGTTCAGAGATAATTTAAATTTATTTTTCATTTCTGCTTGTGGACAAGTTCTTTCCTATCACCCTAAAGTTTTCAGAAGCAGCTCTTTAATTAAACTTTATTAAAACAAAAAAATAAGACCTGTAATTTACCTTGGATGAATGAAGCCTTATGCTTTTCACTGTGAGAATAGAGAGAAAATACTGTTTTCTTTGTATACAGTTTTTGAGAATTAATTTTAAATAAAATTAATGCCTACCTATTATAAACCACTCCAATGATATGGAAAGGAAAAGTAGGGGCACCTGGGTGGCTCAGTTGGTTAAGCGTCTGCCTTCAGTTCAGGTCATGATCCCAGGGTCCTGGAATTGGCTCTCTGCTCAGCGGGAGCCTTCTTCTCCCTCTCCCTCTGCTCCCCCGCCTTGTGCTCTCTCAATTTCTCTCAAGTAAATAAAAAATAATTTTTTTAAAACAAGAAGGGAAAAGCACAAGTACTCCTGTGCCACTTTCCTCACCCTTTCTTATCCTATCCCCTCACGTACAATCATTACTTGCCTTCCGTGCATTTGTTCTCCATTGTTAATGGGACAACAAAGATTTCTGCTTCTCATAAAATAGCAATACAGGTGTATCCTGCATAATTAGAACAAACTATTTTCTTTTGTACCCTACACTTTACCTTTGACTTGAATTTTTTCAGGATCCTGAAGTACATCCTACCACAGAAACACTCACATCTGCATAAATAAATATGAATCATTGTGTGAAACACTGCAAATTCAGAAGTGGCGTTAAATATCCCATCAACAGAAACAAGGTACATCTATATTAATGACTAGCCGTCATTAAAAGGATGAGATAAATTTATATGTGCTGATATGGAAATACATTTTGTTTGATAACAAAAGCAAAGAAAAAAATGTCCTTTTATTTTTTAAAGGTTATTTATTTCAGAGACAGAGAGAAAGAGAGTATGAACAGGGGCAGGGGGAGAGGAAGAGGGACAGAGAGGATTTCAAGCAGACTCCGACATGGGGCTTGATCCCATCATCCTGAGAACATAATCTGAGCCAAAATCAAGACTCGGTCACTTAACCAACTGAGCCACTCACGCACCCCAAAACATGACCTGTTAAATGCCAAAAGCAAATTACTGAATATGTATTGCATGGTTACACACAACACCCCTGCAAAGTTAACCTAGCTTATTACTATGATTCCAAGCTTTGCTCTGCATTTACATGATCTCTGCATCTGGAACATGATGAGCTCTCAACAGAAACATACAGAAGGAAGGAAAAAAATCTTCCTGCTCTCATATTAGCAAAACTGCACATCATAAATGATGGATATATTAGGCCCAAAGTATAGAGGGAAAAGAAACAGGACTCTATTTATAAAAAGAAATCAATAAAAAGATATAGGAGGGGTCAGAACGGTGAAGAGATTAAGGGGCCATCCTGAAGGTCCGCACTACCCTTTACCAAAGGGGAGTCTTAAAGTTGATGGGTTCTGCATTCAAACTCTTCCAATGATGAAGAACAGCATAAAGGGATGCAGTAGCATTAGTGATTCAATTCAGAAAGACAACTCAGGCATTGCAGAACAATTTCTATATTGGCGGGGAGGGAAGGTGGCCCAGGAAACCATGGTTTATATTTGTTTGAATATAACCTTAGGTCCCAGCTGTAGGTGAATACAAATTAGACACTCTCCTTCTTTCTCTTTTAATGCTCATTGACTTTTAGCTTTTGAATAAAGAACTTACATTTGAGTTATAATTGCAGAATTTAAAGCTTAAATTGGTTGAATTAAAATATATTCAAAAGGGCAGGCATGATATAAATAACCTGGCCATAATATATATCTATTTTTTCTGATGGTTATTGCTCTAAAGTTGAATCTGTTATTAATAAACAGATTACTATCCTTCTCAAAGTCTTTAGTTCCCTGTAGGACACTTTCTCCTATGACTAATTAAATTTATATAGTAGGAATCTGGATGTATGCAATCTTTTAGAAATTTTTAGGGACACTTATTCACAATCATTTATAGTTAACCCTTGAACAACTTAGGGGTTAGGAGCTCCAATCCCCTACAGAGTTGAAAATCCATGCGTAACTTTTAACTCTCCCAAAGATTTAACTACTAATAGCCTGCTGTTGACCAGAAGCCTTACCAACAACATAAACAGTCTAACATACATATATTTTGTATGTTATATGTATTATGAACTGTATTCTTATAGTAGAGTAAGCTGGAGAAAGAAAACATTGAGAAAATTGTAAGTAAGAGAAAATACATGTAGACTTTAACTAGGTTGGAAGCATGTATATTTACAGTACTGGACTATATCCAAAAATATCCTGCATAACTGGATCCACAAATTTCAAATGCACGTTGTTCAAGGGTCAACTATACTTTTTTTTTTTTTCTCCAAATATGGCTTTTACTCCTGATAAGATCTGAGGTACTGGGCCTAGGTAGCACCAAATATTCACAAAGATATGCAGTGTGGAAGAATAAGAGCTTACACTTTACGAAGCCTAGATACGTTTTTGTTACACTTAGCTATTAAGATATACCTGAACTAAAGAAATAATATATTAGACTTGGACATATGATTCTCTGTGGGGTCAACTGATCGTATGTTCTATCTGCCCAAGACAGTTCCTACTTACTACCGCTGTCCTGGTAAAATTATTAAGAGGGTCCCCTTTCAAATCTATCCAGCTTTGAAAATAAGTTACATGGTCATCTTCTGCTAATTAAAAAATGGCTGGCCTTATTTCAAATTTCTGTCTTTACTCCCTTCTACTCCATATCATACTCATTTGCAGATGCCCAAATCACAGGCCATTGGTTGGCTAATGATGGAAAGATAATGATATCTGAACCTCCCCCAGGACGTGGAGGAATATATTAAGTTGGGCTACCCAAGGGTTGCAGTTGTTCCCTGGCAGAAGTTCAAAGCAACTATTTCAGATCATGCTTTAGCAAGAGGAGAGTTGCTTGCTATTGGCCTTCTTATTGAAATGAGACAGTCTGTGCTTCACCCTGTCTCTGCCTCCCCAAATTCCTCTGATTAGGACAAACAGCTATAACAAGGAAACTGCTAGTCTACTCCCTGGCACATCTTAACAGATAAACTGAATATCCCAGGGCAATAAAATAATTTGGGGTCTTTCTTGAGATAGCTTTCAACCTGCACATCAAAATCAGTTCAATACTTTGATAAACTTGCAGCCTAAATAACTCTGGTCCTAATGTAGCTTTCTGAGCTTATCATTCCACCATTTCTGATTCTGTCATTAAATGAGTTCACTTATCTGATATTCTTAAGATGCCCTTAACATTCCCAGGATATTTCTTCTACTTCATAATCAGTTTCTAGTTCTAATTTTTTATTTGGATGCTAATTTGACTGACTGACACTCTTTAATTAGGTTGGAGGCATGTATTACTCAAAGCCAGAAAAAAGTGAACTAAATTGGAATGCACCATAAAAGGTGGTCCTGTGTTTTTTAAGAAATGGTGGTAGTAGTGATAGAGGTGGTTTTTATTTTGATTTTTTGTTTGTTTTTAGCTGTGGCTACTGCCATGACTCAGATCTGATAAGGTATGCTGGAAAGCAACCTCTTCCTCAACCCAAGCATTCAGTGAGCAGTTGACATTCTTGTACAAATATTTAAGCTAAACATTCTTTGAGTTAAAATAGCATTGTTGTATTAATACCTGGTAGAATGTTTACTTTGGCATTTTGGATCTGATCATCAGTAGTTAAAAAAAAAATCATTGACTCCTACTTTATTTCATTTTCCAAATATGTTTTGCATTTTATTTGATTATAAGTATCTGCAAATGTAATTCTGACTTTTTAAAAAAAATTTATTTATTTATTTTGTCAGAGAGAGAGGGAGAGAGAATGAGCGAGCACAGGCAAGGAGAGTGGCAGGCAGAGGCAGAGGGAGAAGCAGGCTCCCTGCCGAGAAAGGAGCCCGATGTGGGACTCGATCCCAGGACGCTGGGATCATTACCTGAGCTGAAGGCAGCCGCTTAACCAACTGAGCCACCCAGGCGTCCCTGTAATTCTGACTTTAAAGAGACCAAATTCCCCCTGCCCAAGTTCTCGGCTATTGAAAGCATCTTGCCTTGGCAGTTTTTGTAGGGCCATATTTCCTACTTTTATCTGTACAGCAAGCTGGGCTGCTGGTCATCTGTGTCTGAGCTTCTCTTCCTCTAGGTGCCATTTTGGCCTCTGGTCTATTTTATGCCAGTCTCACAGGTTAACAAGATCATTTGATATCCCTTAAAGCTGCAATGACAAGGTGTCTAAATATGATCCACGTGAACTAAAAATAATATTTTAATGGGAGATCTTGTGAGACGAACTTCCCATACATTTTTGCGCTGTTAAACCACACCACAAAAGCTGGCCTAAAAGTGAGGGAGAGATGTTGGCAGCCTAGAAGCAACTGTCATAACCCAGCTGAGCGATTGTTTGGACCTGGCTCTCAATCCAGATCCACAGACACAATTCCCAGGTTTCTGTCTTCATTCTGATTTTGTTGGCCTCTTTTCTCATTCATCTGAAATTGGAAACTTAACCCATGGCTATATCCCCAAACTCCCTGGGCTGACTTCAAGTCTAAATGTTATACCCAACCACCTCCTCACACCCCAAACTCTACTGAGTTGTCCATTTTGGCTTGATAGTATAGATCTTGATCTCCATTCAAATTCAAGACTCATATCGATGAAAAGAATTCTCCATCAGCAGGAATCTCTAAATCGACTCAAGCTATTCAAGACTGCTGAGACTCTGAAACTTGCTCTTTTGATACAGTCTTCTCCCATGGTAAATGTGAGTATGGGGAAAAAATAGAAAAATCAAGGTCTTTCAACTCTCATTAATCATTTCTCTGCTTAATAACTTCTGGTGGTTCCTCATAAATGATAAGCAAATTGCCTGCTTTGGTAGTTAAATGGCTTAAGATCTTATTTCAAACAACCTCTCATCTCTAAACATTAGCATTTTATAACTATTCCTATGTGCCCTACACCTTGGGTCCTAATTAAGCAGGACAACTAACACTATTCCCCCAATTTATGTATTTCAACATTTCATGCAATTACTCTTTTTCTTTGACTGGTCTGGAAATCCTACTCATCTTTTCCCCAGTGATCTCTATTCATCCTCTCTAGACCCACTGAGGGTTGTGTTCTTCTAGAAAACCTTCCTCAGTCCATCCAGAGGATAAAAGCCGCTTATCTATCACTTACTACACTGTGTTATTAGTGTACTTATGATTTCTCAAGCCATTGTTATTTGAGGGAAAAATATCATGACTATAAGATGTATCTGTACTTGCCAAACTAGAAAGAACAAGTTAGAATATTGGCTTATAGCATATAAGTTGCTGAATCACAATGTCATACACTGGAAACTAACGTAATGTATATCAACTGTATTTCAATTTAAAAAATAATAAAATAACAATGAAAGTATGGACATTTCAGCCTGCAAAGATCATTTGTGCTTCAGCTATGATGTGAGGTTTTCACAAGCCCTACTCTGAAAAATCAAGACATCAGACAGGAGCAAAGGCTTGCTGTATAGAGGAAGCATTATTGGAACTCTCTAGACTCCTCAAGGAAACAAGGCTTCTCTTAAAAATCCTGAAACTTTACAGAATTCTACATCCAAAAGCCTTTTTCTACTTTCCAACAAGAAGATGACTCTAGTAATAGTAGGTCCCATCTTCTATGAGATCAACAACCATGCTTCCACTCTGCTATTTTTGAACAACCACCTGTCCATACTCTGAGGAGATTTTCCCAGTGTTCTATACAGTAATTCATTCATTCAGTAAATAGATCATTGACCAATGGTCAGGCATTGTTCAGAAGAAAACCATAAGCCCAAAATGGAGTCACTTATGCTTGGCCATGCCACCAAACCAGGACTTCTAGTATCTAACATAATTGTACATTCAGCCTCTCCCAGAGGTGTAGTCTCAACCAGTTAGGAATTTTCTGGTCAGCACCAATGAGGTCATCTGTCAGATGGACCCTTTCCATCCCCACAAAGGAAGGTAAAATGACCTGAAATAACCCTTTCTTCTGTTCATGACTTCCTTGTCCTGCTTTTAAAAAACCTTTCCCTTTCTGTAGCCTTTTGGAGTTCCTATCTACTTGCCAGTGAGATGCTGCCTGATAAATCAATAAATAAAGCCAATTAAATCTTTAAAATATATTTGGCTAAATTTTGTTATTTAATAGTTCTGGTGGTGGTGATGGGATATCAGGTGAACCCCTGATGGCATTCGGGGATAATGAGAAACACAGTGTGGCGCCCCATAATTCACTGTCTTTATCACCATTTCCAAGGGCCACTGGTGAGCTCATCTCAGTTGAGCTCTGCGATGTTTGTGTTTGCACTTCCGATCCAATTAGCTTTTTAGTCCAAGTTTAACATGTCAGTCTAGACTGACAGGAGGCTCTTACGGAGCACTAGTCCTTAGTCCTTGTTCAGTCCACAATTCCATGCTTCAGAGTCCCTTCCCCAGTTCCAGTCTGCAGTCTCCATAATAGGGTCTGTTGGTTTAGTCCACAGTGGGAATTGTTGGTAGAGAGCACAGTCTTCTCTTGGCCAGTCCACAGTGACATCTTTAAGTCACTGCTGGTGCGCTGAGGTGAATTTTTTTGTCCTGTTTTGTGTAAATAATGGCTATTGCCTGTGGGGATCTAGGAGGTGTAAAAAAGAAAACCATACGCAATAATTGGTAGGCACCAGTTAAGCATTATTAAGGAGGGCACGGATTGCATGGAGCACTGGGTGTTATATGCAAACAGTGAATCATGAAGCACTACATCAAAAACTAATGATGTACTGTATGACGACTAACATAACACAATAACAATAAATAATAATTAAATTTTTTTTAAAAAAGGATAAATATCTAAATTTTTAAAAAAGAGCTGTTAAAAGTGCTTGCCAACTAACTCAAAGACTCCCATGTTCTGATAAGTCGGTCATTGAACAGGTTAGATTGACACTAAGCCACCTGTCAACCTCAAGGAAAATAGTGCCTTGGGTACAATGTAAATTATGAATAATCTCCAACCCAGTGGCACATTCTTTTTAGGTATTAGTTTAGCTCTGAGTGGCCAAAGGTTGACTTAATAGGATCTTTTCTCCACATCATTGCCAACATCTGTCTTTTGCTGGCTTGTTAATTTTAACCATTCTGACTGGTGTGAGGTGGTATCTCATTGTGATTTTTATTTTTATTAATTTTATTTTTTTTAATTTTTATTTTTTATAAACATACTTTTATCCCCAGGGGTACATGTCTGTGAATCGACAGGTTTACACACTTCACAGCACTAACCATAGCACATACCCTCCCCAATGTCCATTACCCCACCCCCCTTTCCCGACCCCCTCCCCCCAGCAACCCTCAGTTTGTTTTGTGAGATTAAGAGTCACTTATGGTTTGTCTCCCTCCCAATCCCATCTTGTTTCTTTTCTTCTTTTTCTGCCCCCCCTAGTCCCCCATGTTG
>PISX010025719.1:0-25668 GCA_004024625.1 Mellivora capensis | reverse complement strand
TTTTTTTTTTTTTTTTAAGATTTTATTTATTTATTTGAGAGAGAGGCAGTGAGAGAGCATGAGCGAGGAGAAGGTCAGAGGGAGAAGCAGACTCCCCGTGGAGCTGGGAGCCTGATGCGGGACTCGATCCTGGGTCTCCAGGATCATGACCTGAGCCGAAGGCAGTCGTCCAACCAACTGAGCCACCCAGGCGTCCCTGCTTTTTGTTCTTTTAAGATGATTTTGACTTATTGTGTTATTATTATTATTATATTATTATTATTATTGTATAATTATTATTATATCTTATTGTCTCACAATATCTTTCAGAGATTGGCAAACACTACAAATCAGGGTTTTAAAATTTCCTTCCTGGAAACCCTATTTAGCACTTACCAGTATATCACTATCTGTTTGTTTTCATATTTCTGTCTTTCAGGGGAGATTCCTCTTTTAAGACTCAGTGAACACAGTCCAGTCCCATATGCATTACTAAATAAATGTCTAGTAGCCTCCTTAGTGATTCTTAGAATCCCCAAGGAATCTCCACTTTTCACAGATCCGGTCTCAAGAGCCTACCTTTGAGTCACTTACCCATTTCAGGGTTTCTCTGAGAGTGTGTCAAGATTCTGTCATAACTACCTGACTAAAACAAATGCTTAAAATTTTTTTCTTCTCACAACACAGGAAGCCTTTCCTCTAAGAAAAAAAAAAAGTTCTATATTCCACCTTAGCCTGTAAAAGTTTCTCTAAATTACTAAAAAGAAATCCAGATTTTTTTTTAGCTTCAACAACTTGGCATAGTAACTATATATATGAGAACACCAATTGTTAGGCAAAAGACAAAGATCCACCAGGGAACTTATCAAGTGTCCTGTTTCCAAATGTGGATTTTTTTTTCTTTTAAAATAATATACATTTGGGGGGCATCTGGGTGGTTCAGTCACATGGGTGCCCAACTCTTGATTTCAGCTCAGATCATAATATCAGGCTTGTGGGATCAAGTCCCACACTGGGTACTGTGCTGGGTGTGGAGCCTGCTTAAGATTATCTCTCTTTCTCCCTCTTTAAACAACAACAACAATGACAACAAACAAAATAGCCAAAATATTGTAGATTTTGAAAGGAACACAAGTTGTCTCAATAATGGATAAAAGTTAAGGTGAGGAAGAACTATGACTCAGAATGAAAGATGCGCTAGCTGCTGGAGTTGACAGAGGTCTTAGAGATCATCCTAAACTTTTTGGATTGTAGACTTGCCTGAAAATCTGAAGCCATGGATCTTCCTCCCAGAAAAATGCATATGCCTTAGTGTGTGCGCACATACCTGCCACAGTCACAGAATTCCCATGTTCTTTGGTCTCTCATTACTATAGTCCAATCTAAGGGAAGCGTCTGGATCTTGTCTGTTGATTTTCCTTCACTTTATTTCGGAAGTTATTGAACCAAGGTGACATATTGAACTAGGGATGGATCTAGTATTACAAGTAACAACTCTTACCTTAATAGGCTGCTACCACCGTGTCTTCTCTCATCAACTCCCATTTTCCCCTACCCCCGTGAGGTAGCCAACCTGATAGGTCCCAAGGCTTGTGACAGGAAGTAGTTTTGAATAAATCATACAATGTGGTGTTTCAGGGCATGGGGTTTGGAGGTGGGCCAGCCTAGGCTCAAGACGTGGCTTTGCTTCAAATTTGAATTACTGTTCAAATGTTCTAAGCTTCAATTTTGTCACTGTAATGTGGGGGAGGATTATGGAATTGAAGCATTGTAAGATTAAATGCGAATGATGTGTACAAAGTACTTGGTGCTTGTGTCCTCTCAACAGGGGAGAGCCAGACAGGCTGACACAGAGAATCACAACTTACTAGAGCTAGACACCCGTGAGAAGAAACCTCCCTGAGAATCGGTATCAGGGGAAGAAATCCTAAAGTGTAACTGACAAGTTGCTGGAGGCTCAGTGTGGACGCTCTGAGAGTTAGACTTCCAGGGAGGCCAGCTGAAGGGGGCACATGCTCACACTTTTGTGAGTTTACCATCAGGAGCTTGGCCAGGTTCTCATAGTGAAGATTGGAGAAAAATCCCATTTTGAATCATTTGAAGCACATTAGAGCATTCTGTCCTTTACAAAGCCTGCCCCTTTGACCTTAATTCTCTGATGGATCTCAAAAGGGTTGTTGATTTTCAGTTCAGATTCTTACTTGTTATAACAGAATGACAACTTCTAAGCTCTTAATATGCTGGGCTGGAAATCAGATAACCTGAGCAGGTTTTTTTTTTTGTTTGTTTGTTTGTTTAAAGATTCCACCTATTTGGTACACCTGGGTGGCTCAGTTGGTTAAGCGGCTGCCTTCGGCTCAGGTCATGATCCCAGCATCCTGGGATCGAGTCCCACATCGGGCTCCTTGCTCGGCAGGGAGCCTGCTTCTCCCTCTGCCTCTGCCTGCCACTCTGTCTGCCTGTGCTCGCTCGCTCTCTCTCCCTCTCTTTCTGACAAATAAATAAATTAAAAATAAATTAAAAAAAAAGATTCCACCTATTTACCTGACAGATAGAGATCACAAGTAGGCAGAGAGGCAGGCAGAGAGAGAAGGAAGCAGGCTCCCTGCTGAGCAGGGAGCCCAATGCGGGGCTCTATCCCAGGATCCTGGGATCATGACCTGAGCTGAAGGCAGAGGCTAAACCACTGAGCCACTCAGCGCCCCCCCGCCAGCAGGTCTTTTTATGGACACGTTTTTACTTCTCTTGGGTAAATATCTAGAAGTGAACTTGCTTAGTGAAGATTTTTAGTGTCCCTTTTGTTGGCAATGTAGAATTGTGACTTTATTTAAGTGTTATATTTTGAAATTCACCAAATAAATATATATTGGGGCAATAGTTCTTTAAAAACTACATTATCATATCATTGTTTTGCTCTCAGCTTTAAGATGCACTGTGGCAAATTTAATATTGAAAACAGAAAGTCTCACCAAAAAAAAAAAATTACTGAAAGTTTTCTTTTCATATGCTTTATCAAGAAGCACCTTGCCTGTCCTTGGGTGTTGGGCTAGTCATTAGGGAGGGTTGGAAGATATTCCTTTCTTATCTGCCCCTCCATGTCTCTGTCTTCCAATAAGCATAGAGGAGTTTGGGGGTTCTAAGGTCTGCACATAGATTGTGGAGTATCAAAGGGGTTGCCAGGAGCAGAGTCTGGACCCATCTAGCACGTCAGTCCAGAGTTGATGACTAGGTCAGTGTCCACCTTAACATGGGCTAAGTGTAGCTTCTTGCTTAAACACCACATAGGGATATTCCTGGGAGCTCAGTAAAACTCTAGAGAATAACTAAAAACTTATGGGGATGGGAAAGGCCTACTCATCCCTGCTTTAGGGATACAATTGAAACCTATCTGCATACCAAGCTGGTGACAAAGGGGAGTTGTGCCTACTATAAAACTAGTTACTATAAATGAAACAAATGTAGCAAATTATTTTCATTAGAAAAGTTATCTTTATGTCAACATTATTCACTTTATTTTTTTTAAAGGCTTTATTTATTTATTTATTTATTTAACAGAGAGAGATCACAAGTAGGCAGAGAGGCAGGCAGAGAGAGAGGAGGAAGCAGGCTCCCCACTGAGCAGAGAGCCTGATGCGGGGCTCGATCCCAGGACCCTGAGATCATGACCCGAGCTGAAGGCAGAAGCTTAACCCACTGAGCCACCCAGGTGCCCAACATTATTCACTTTAATATCACTTTAGCTTATTTTTATTCTACTATTTTTATGAGAAGAAGAGGTACACTTCTCAGTGTCTTTGGGGATCATTTTGAATATTTATTAATGAGAACTTTTATATCTTGCAGTTTAGTTTATAAAATAATTGAAAATTTTAATAAAGGAGAAACAAGTATATTATGGAACATCTGTTAGAACATTTACAACTGAGAATGGTCCCATGACTTCATGTTTATGACTTACTTATTACAACATAAGGGCCCAATGACATCATGATATGCTGTTATGGTTAGATTTTCAGAGTAATTTGAATTGAGAAAAGTGATTGGGGAATTGAATCTTCTTTCGGTATGATAGTTTATTAACATTGCAAAAAGTCATATAGCAAGAATCCCAATTCACCTCCCAACTTGGAGAATTCTCTTAGTACTAAGAGTAATAGTAAATACACAAAAGACTTTTTAATTAAATAGAAATTTTTACTTTTTAGTGTTGAATGTTAGCAGTAGGTAATCAACTGATTCATCAAAAAATGATCGATAATTTGAAAGAAATAAACTATTAAAAATAGTGACAGAGCACAGAGGATTTTTAGGGCAGTGAAAATAATGTGTATGGTATTATAATGATAGGTATATGTTATTATGCCTCTGTCTAAACCCTATCTAAACACCAGCCTGAAGTTAAGCAATGGACTTTGGGTGATGCGGATGTGTCAAGGTAGGTTCATCCTTGGTAAAAACTGTACCATTCTGGCAAGTAATGGTGATAATGGAAGGGGCTAGGCATGTGTGAGGGCAGGAGGTATGGGAGAAATTTCTGTACCTCCCTCTCAGTTTTATTGTAAACCTAAAAACTATTTAAAAAAATAAAGTCTTTAAACAGAAATTGAAAACTCCTCCCCCCACCAAATGACAATAATAACAATTCAAATGAGATCATCATACTTAAAATGAAAAGAATCAAGTTGAACAGTAGTTCTCTGTTGCTACATAACAGATGACCACAAACTTAGTAGTTTCAAACAATCCACATTTATGATTTCACAGTTTCTGTGGGTCAGGAATCTGAGCATGTCTTCTTTTGTGTCCTCTGCTAAGGATTTCACAAGGTTTTAGTCAAGGCTACCACTTGCCTATGTTCTCATCTGGAATCTTCTCTGCTTCCAGGCTCACTCAGATTGTTCCAGAGTTCATTTATTTACAGCTGTAGGATTCATGGCAATTTGCTTCTTCAAGGCCAGCAGGAGAGAGTCCCTAGCAAGTCAGAATCCAGTATGACATACTGTAATTGTGGGAGTGGCATCTTATCACCTTTGCCATATTTTGTTGGTTAGAAGATCACAGTTCCCACAGTACTCAAGGGGAGGGGATAATGCAAGGGTATAAGCAGTAGGAGGTAGATATCTGAGGCCGTATACAAGTCTGTCTACTCCACAATAAATGAAGTGTAAGACTTGCAAATAGCATACTATTAACCCCAGGAGTTGTCATTTATGTTCAGCAAGGCAATACCATGTACTACATAAAACTAAAATAATTAATAATGCAAATAGTTTAATACTGGTAATATATGAATTTTTTTTTTAAATTGAGAGAATGTCAGTTAACTTTTTTTTTTTTTAATTTTATTTATTTATTTGTCAGACAGAGTGAGCACATGCAGACAGAGTGGCAGGAAGAGGCAGAGGGAGAAGCAGGCTCCCTGCAAGGAGCCCGATGTGGGACTCGATCCCAGGACGCTGGGATCATGACCTGAGCCAAAGGCAGCTACTTAACCAACTGAGCCACCCAGGCGTCCCAAATATTTTTTCTTTAGAGAAGGATCTATATATTAGCCAGCCTAATCTGATTGTTTTCTTCAGAAGAAAAATGTCCTGTTATGGGGGTGATATAACTAATTGTTCTTTAAATTAGCACCTATTTAAAATTTTTCATTTCCTAGGGCTTGCTATAACAAAGTATGACAAACGTGGTGGCTTAAAACAACAGAAATTTATTCTCTCAAACTTCTGGAAGCTAACTAAACATATGAAAGCAAGGTGTTATCAGGGACATGCTCTCTTTGAAAGCTCTAAGGTGGGATGCTTCTTTGTGTTTTCCTAGATTCTGGTGCTTGCTGAAAATCCTTGGTATCACTTGGCTTGTAGATGCATTGCTCCAAGTTTTCCATCTGTTATCACCTGCATTCTCCTTGTATATTTCTGTGTGTCGTCGTTGTCTTCTTCTTCTTCTTTTAAATAAGGACACTAGTCATGTTGGATTAATGGACCACTGAACTCAGGTATGATCTAAGTTTAATTTAACTTATTACATCTGCAATGAACTTGTTTCCAGATAAGGTCATATTCTGAGATGCTGAGATGGACATGAAAATTGGAGGAACATTATTCAACTCAGACAACCTCTAAAATTTAGTAGTAGTAGCACCATATGGTAGTCCCTTTTTGAAATAACTCTAAGTGATTTCCATCTCCTGGTATTCACCTCTTTTATTTTCTTCTCATATTTGGTGTGTGATGGATCTAGTGGCTTTCTTCTAATAAATAGAAGAGGCAGAAGAGATGGGATGTCACTTTGAGATTAAGCTGTAAAAGTCTGTGATTTTAGTTCTGCCTGCAGATCGTGTCTTTGGTGCTTCTTACTTGCTTGAACTGATGAAGCAAGTTGTCATGTTGTGAGCTGTATTATGAAGATGCCCACATGGTAGAGAAGTGAGGGCAGCACCTGGCCCACAGTCCGTGAGAAAATAAGGTCCTTAATCCAGCAGCCAAAGAGTGAATGCATCCAGCCAACAGCCAATGGTGTAAGCTTGGAAAGAGATCCACTACCAGTGATGTTTTAGGATGACTGTAGACCCAGCTGAGAGGTTGATTGCAGCCTTCCAAGGTCCTTGTGAGAAATCCTAGAGCTAGAGGATCCTGCTAAATTGTACCTAAATTCCTGACTTACAGAAACAGTGAGGTAATAATGTTGCTTTATGGCATTCAATTTGTTACACTTCAATAGATAACTAATATTCACTATTTCTCCTGTATCATTCTCAGCAAATATTATGAAACTTGAGAGCATGCTTTACATTTTCCTTTTATTTAAAAAAAGTCAAGAAAGTACAGTCTCTTATGGCTTAATATAGCATAGCTTCTCACAGTGTCACTGTAAGCTTTCTGTGGGTGATTTAATCATGTCAGGTGAAATTCTTGCCTCTTATGAACTCTGAAGAAAATCCCAGAGATTTGATTATTAAGGTTTAATTGGAATTTGATAGGATTAATTATATAGTCATATCAACAACATAATTATGCTGTGTGCTTGCTTTTAACTGAAACACTGGTGTGTTTTTCCTGGACGTTGGAAATAAAAAAAATATTTTGGTTTGGCAGTTTAGATTAGTTGGGCATGGTTTTATTATTGTCTTCTGAATGTTCAGTTTCTAATGACATTTGACATACCATTGTCCTATTTCTGTTTATTGTAAAAGAACTGGGAAAGCTAATTTCCTGTTCTGTATTTTCATTGTCAGTGTATGAGAAAGCCACTGATTTCTGTACATTGACTTTGTATCCTGCCACGTTACTGAATTGCTATATGAGTTCTAGTAGTTTGGGGGTGGAGTCTTTTGGGTTTTCCATATAAAGTATCATGTCATCTGAAAAGAGAGAGAGAGTCTGACTTCTTCATTGCCAATTTGAATACCTTTTATTTCTCTTTGTTGTCTGGTTGCTGTTGCTAGGACTTCTAGTACTATGTTGAACAAGAGTGGTGAGAGTGGGCATCCTTGTCGTGTTCCTGATCTCAACGGGAAGGCTGTCAGCTTTTCCCCATTAAGGATGATATTCGCTGTGGGTTTTTCATAGATAGATTTTATGAAGTTGAGGAATGTTCCTTCTATCCATATACATTGAAGCGTTTCATTCAGGAACGGATGGTGTATCTTGTCAAATGCTTTTTCTGCATCAATTGTGAGGAACATGTGGTTCTTCTATCTCCTCTTATTGATTTGTTCTATCACATTGAATGATTTGTGAATGTTGAACCACCCTTGCATCCCATGGATAAATCCCACCTGGTCATGGTGGGTAATCTTTTTAATGTACTGTTGGATAAGGTAATTTTTTAAAAGTCAAGAACAAATGGTTTTTCTGGTTTCCATCCAAAGGCTACATAAACCTACAACATAAAGCCTTGGGAAAGGAGAATTGGGTATAAGTGATTCCATTTTGATTCTTTCTAATTAGTCCATTGATATAAATACCTTCTAAAGTAAAGACAGTGGGAGTAAGTCTAGTGGTACACTAGGATGTTGAAAATAATTTTAAAGAAATTGCATTATAATTTTCCATTAATTGAATCATTAAAACTCTTCCTGTGCTATCAATTTACCCTTTAAGTAATAAAGCACTAATTGCTTAATTTTGAAAAAAAAAATAACCATTTCTCTGGTTAGTGAACTCAGATTTTTATAAGTAGTTTATTTTGAACATCTCTTTACATAAGTCTATGTTGCATTATTAGTTGAACTACCTGGTTTAATATTGAAGTTGGATAGATTCTCAACCCATGGGTTGGGGCCAAATATAAATGGGTTTAGAAGTCCTGTAGACTTGGGAGGAGAAAACTGAGGATGATTTCTTGAATTTATATTTGTTAATTCAAAGAATTTTTTTCCTATTTAATTTTTGCAAAGCAATTATTAACATATAACTGGTTTATTATTAAAGCTATTTAATATAAGAAGTGGAACTAAACTGCAGACATTACATAATTCAGAATTGGTTATTCCCATGATAGCAGTTATCACATTTTTCATTCTATTAGAGCCTTCACAAGAGCTCCTATGACCTTTGATGTTACCTTTCAATTGTGCACCCATTACAACAAAATAAACAAAAATGTCATTCTATTAATATTTATATCTTTAAGACAGAATATTCTGGATATTTTAATTTCAGTAAGATGGAAATTTCAGGGACAGTAAGATACAGAAATAAGCCACTATTACATAGTTTTAAAATTTCTTAATAACTGCCCAAATAGCAGTTACCTATGTTGCCTTTGTGAACAAAGACAGGCCACATCTACTTGTGTAAGAGGTGGTGGGTTCTATGGTAATATTGGTGCTGACAGGAATGACTACTCTGTGTGTGTGTGTGTGTGTGTGTGTGTGCCCAACGCGCATGTGCGTGCTTTATGTCTGGTGTGTCTGGTTTCCACAGCCTCCAGCTGAACCTCTTTTGAGAATTTCTAGAGTGGTAATCCAATGAGGGAAGGAGTGTTTATTCCCACATGTTACTCTCACCTAACCAAGTAAGCTCCATCTTAAATTTAACTGAAATCCCAGCTCATGACCTCATAAGATCTGAATATATGAATTACAGAACCATATATTTATTTGGGTGAGTCAGCGGGATCTCTGAGCTGAAGGTAATTCAAGAGACACCTGGGTGGCTCCGCCAGTTAAGTGGCTGCCTTCATTCAGCTCAGGTCTTGATCCTAAGGTCCTGGGATCCAGCCCCGCATCGGGCTCCCTGCACAGCGGGGAGACTGCTTTTCTCTCTGCCTGCTGCTCCTCCTGCTTGTGTTCTCTCCCTCTCTGATTAAAAAATAATAATAATAAAATAAAAGGATTAACCGTAAACAAAAAAAGAAGGTAATTCAGACAAAGGGCTGGTATACGCTATTGTAGTCACCGGCTGGCAAAATGGCCCACGATCCTTGCCTCCTAGAATTCACATTCTTATGTAGTTTCTTCCAATATGATTCAGAGCTGGTATGTGTGAATAATAGGTCAGTGGAAGTGATGGTGTGTGACTTCCAAGTCTGGGTCATATAAGGTATTGAAGCTTCTGTCTTGTTCTTTCTTGGTCTCTCATTCAGGGAAATCCAAGCATGAGGGCCTACAGACGGGCCTGTGAGGAGGCCCATGTAGAGAACAACTGAAGTCTTCTGCAACTTGCCAGATAAAGCAGCGAGCTCCTTTGGAAGCAGCACTTGCAGCCCTAATCACGCCTTCTACTGACCAAAGCACCTGTTAAAACCTGATTGTACTCTCATCAAAGACCCTGAAATAGAACTATCCAATCAATCTACTTTAAAATTGCCAACCCACAGAAACCATGAAAGATTTTTTTTCTTGCTTTGAGCCTCTAAGTTTTGGGATGATTTGTGACAAAGCATTAGACACTTACCATAGTAACCTAGTCCCCTTCAGTAGGAAGATGCAGATATTTGACTTGAAAAGGTGACCTTTGGTATACCGAGCATATAGCAGGTACTAAGAAAGTATTAATTGGATATGTTAATAAATATAGAAGTGGAAACAGTTAAAAATATAGGACTGGAACTTAGCTAAGATTAAAGAAATGAATTAGCATTCTAGTAATCAGGGAAATATTTTTATATTGTTACAGCATTTAGCCTCCTGGCATGGAAGAAGCTGCATAGAAATGCTGAACAATAGGACATGAACTGTAATCTCCCAACATATAGCAGAGATGTTTATTTCCATTATAATATTATAAGAAGAAAATTGTAAGGGCATTTAATCTGTGGCAGATTTAGTGGGATGTGAATTTTATGCATCAAGTTGGCGAGGCTATAGTATATGGTTTTTTAATCAATCACTAATCTAGGTATTTCTAGGAAGGTATTTTGTATGTGTGGTTAACATCTATAATCAGTTGACTTTTATGTAATGTCGGTAGGCCTCATCCAATTAATTAAAGGCCTTCAGAGCAAAAACTGAGGACTTCTGAAGAAGAATTTCTGCGTCAAGCCTGCAGTATCAACTTCTGCCTGTTGCCAGCCTGTTGGTTTATGGATTTCAAATTCACTGGCCCCTACAATTGTGTGAGTCAATTCCTTAAAATTTCTTAAAAAGTCAATTCCTTAAAATTTCTTTCTCTCCACACACACACACATGCACACACACAGACATACACGCCCTGTTTGTTCTTTTTCTATGTAGAACCCTGACTAATACAGACAGTTATTCCCAGTGAATATGGATACACTCCCTTACATTTTTCTGTCTTCTTCAATTAGATGATGTTAAGTGGTCAGATTGGACACTAGCTTGTGAGCAGTAGTGACCTGTGTCGTATTTCGGACAAGCCACTGAGGAGCCAGGATGTTTTCTCCTTCTTTCCCTTCTAGACTGGAAGTATCTTAGACACTATCTGCCACTTAAAATACCATTGCCATTAAAAAAAAAAAAAAGACAGCTCAACTAGTAGTGGACTGTGATGTGAACAAAATAAAATCTTTGTTTTGTTAAGTAACTGAGATTTCAATTTTTATCATTTTACCAGTTTATCCTATCTTGAATAATACATTATCTAAATGGAAAAGAATCAGGTCATGGGCTTATTAATCAGAGGTCTTCTGGTTGTAAGCAAATGAAAAGCCATCTCAATCCATTTTTAAAAATAGAATGGCTTATATAAGTTGAGTGGTCCAAGAGTAGATTTTGTATTTATTCACAGCTGAATCCAGAGAGTCAAAAAACTGTCATCAAGGGCGCCTGGGTGGCTCAGTGGGTTAAAGCCCCTGCCTTTGGCTCAGGTCATGGTCCCAGAGTCCTGGGATCGAGCCCCACATCAGGCTCTCTGCTCAGCAGGGAGCCTGCTTCCTCCTCTCTCTCTGCCTGCCTCTCTGCCTTTTGTGTCTGTTAAATAAATAAAAATTAAAAAAAAAACTGTCATCAAGATTTGTGTCTCTTTCTTAATTTGTATTTTTCCTTTTTTTTTTTTCCTTGTACCAACAAAAGTCATAGGGAATGATTCTGATTCACCTGACTGGGTTGGTCCCTAACTCTGAACTATTCACTGCGGCGGAGTCATGGACTGAACTCCTGGGTCAACTTTGTTCAGAAGCCTATTCTTAGAGATGGGGCAGTTGGGGGACTAGTAAGATCAGCCCCACACACATCATGAAGACTGGACCTGGGTTAGGGGAGATTATGCAAAGGAAAATTGGGCTGCTCTGATCAGAAGTCCAAAGAGAGTCAGGTGGGCAAAACCAATAAATTTCTACCTCAGGGCAGTAGAAGTTTATATGTCTTTCATATCAGGAGAAAAGAAACTGGATTGCCTATATAGAAACAGATGCATGGAGCACTGGGTGTGGTGCATAAACAATGAATCTTGGAACACTGAAATAATAAAATTAAAAAAAGAAATAGATACATTTGCTTAACATGCTTTTTAAAACTGAAATGTTGTGGTGAGTGAACGGTATGCTAGCTATGCAACTGACACTTGGAAGAGTAGCTGTTTCAATGTAGTAATTTATGGAACTGGAAGAGGAGCTGTTGCAATGTAGTAATTCATTTTAATCAAAGATAAAAGAGAGAACTTGCCACATCAAGAGCATGTGTATCAATAATACATCTATCAATGTACAGAAGATGTCACAAATGATTGAAAGCAATCAAAGTGATATTACATCTCCCAAGAAATAAAAGCCAAGGGCAGGTTATTCCATATTGAAATCATAATCATAATTATTCATTATTTAGATAGTACTGACACACTGAGAACTTGTTCAGAGAACAATTAACAAGCTGACTATTCAGCCACATTCTAATCTATTTTATATAATCTGAATCAAACTAGTCATAGAAGAACTGATTCAAGTAGAAGCCTTCTTGTTTCTTATTTCTCAGTTATGGTATTTATATGAAAAAGTCGCTAAGCGGTGATAAAACACATATAGGGATGTGTGTCTGTGTGGGTCCATTATGGACCTAGTTTTTGATATATATTTCCATAACTAATAAAGTTAGATAAAACTAAGTATGAGCAGAATTATAAATCTTTTATTTATGTAATAGTCCACTGAATATTTGCTAAAGATTTTAAAATTTTGTAAGAAATGATTTTTCTCATTTAAAAGGTTTAGAGAATCATTTAATCTCCAACTTGGGTTGGTTGGATGGCATTAAGAAGCAAAAAATATTCAAGTAACCCTATTCCCCCTCTCTTTTCCTTTACTTTTTTTTAAAAAGGAAAAGTATTGACTGCAAGATGGAGAGAACATTAAAATTTGGAACATGCTAATTTCCTGCCAAATTTCAGGAATCCGTTTCTGATTTTTAATGGGCATGACAAAACTGGAATTGGTGAGATCAAAGTCTCATAGGAGTTTAGAAGCTGACAGAAATTCAGTAAATATTGCGATATATAACACATATAGACATATAAAGACAAATACTGTAAATAAAAGTTAAAAAGCATCTGTTTTTAATACAAACCATAGGTCAAAACTGTGAAGGCACCTCTAGATAATTATTTTCCTGAATCTCTTTTTTCAAGAAACTTGCTGGGATATTTTGATCTGTTTTTGCAGAGTCTTTCCTGAGTTTCTGACCCAGGCTCACTGAACCTCTATTCAGAGTACGTTGACACGACCCGGTACCTTCCACGTCCTGGGCACATTACCCACATTTCTCAGAGAAGTGAGGAGAATTCAGGTTGGCCTGACTCTAAATTCCATCTGCAGGTTCTCAGTCTGCCATGGTGCCTTTCCTGTCACACATGATATGGGTTGTTATGGTAGTGCCCCTCTGTTCCTGATGATTCTCTGTTCACTCCTCCCTAATATGCATCAGGGGCCCCGTGGAACACTTTCAGTCACTTGATCTCTGGTCCCTTACCTAGTTTCAAAATTGTGAAGGGTATCATGCTTCTTAATACTGAATCACTTTGGCTCTGAAGTCTCATAGGAAGCAGAGGGTTTATGTTAGCATTTTAGCTCTCTTATACTAGCTGTGCGATCTTGGACAAATGCCTTAATCTGTTAGTGCCTCAATCCTTTCTTCATTCCTCTCATTTACCCATGAGATCCTCTGACCTCTTAGCTGAGCTTTGTGGAATTTCTAGTGATGCCAATGAATCTGACCTTATGTTAAATTACCTTGTATTTTTCTCTCTTTTTAAAAAATAATTCTCATGTATTAGGTGTGATTTTGACTTGCAATTTTGGGGGGGAACAATAGACAACATTTTTTTTTACAAGCTGAATGTGGACTGGAGACCCTTTTAGTGTAATCTTTTGTGTATGGGGGTGGGGGTTGTAGATTACGACTTTTCTTTAGAGTTGTGTGAACATTCGAGTGTGTGAAAAATGGGAGAAGATCCTGGTCCTTCATCCATTGTGTTGGTTGTCTTTCAGTACTCCTCTTATCAAGTGATGCTGTTGGGAAGAGCGGCTTCCCTACCATTTTTGAGGTACCGCTGCTCTGGAAGGACTCAGGTGGCTTCACAGTGCTGACCTCGGGCTTCATGGCAGACACTGTTCTCTGTGAAGAAGAGTCTTGTGTCTTTGAAGCCAGGATTCCACAAATGTCCAAGAGCTTTCCTACCTTTTTTGTCCCTGGCACTGGGCACACAGGTATATGAGCATACACCCCATATGAAAACCGTAAAGTCCTCCAATTTCTTCATTAGCTCCCAGAAGCCATTTTCTAAAATTACTCCAAGCACAACCTCTTTCCCCTCTCCCTGCTGGGATGACCCAACATAGTAACCACAGGTGCTTTGAGCCCATAACAAAAACCTAAAAATTCTTGATGCCAGACAATCTCTTTCTGCCTCTGAAACCCAAAGCTGTTAACATGCCCTAGAAACAAAGGAAATCAGAATACAATGTGGGAAGTTCCCATCTCTAAGGGTTTGGGTAACAGTAATGATATTAAAATTGCATTTCTTTAAGAGAGTCTCATACAGGAGAGGGGATAAGACAGGAGTTATTATCTCAACAAATTATCCAGCAACATTGTTCTTCATGTGTATTTTAAAAGGATGTCAAAAAATCTAAAGTGGGGACGGTGAATGCGTAACTTTCACAGCCACTGGTTTCTGCCTCACCCACCACAGAGAGAGTTACTCAGTTCTGTCAAAGGTCTACACTTGTTTGTTAATTCTCAATGTAATGGATAAGACAGCCAGTACTAATGAATTTGATTCAGAAATTGAAATTAGAATATGCTTACCATCTGTTCCCTAAATATTATATAATGTGGAAAATTCTGAAATTTAGTGATGGTGCCAAAGGAGTGGGGCAGAGGGGAAAGATGAAGGGATGACTGATCAAAATTTTATGTTTCAGAAAGGTCCTGGGGAACATGTACCCACTTGAAACCCAGAATTTGCTCTGTGGCCTTTGTTCTGAGCACTTCCGTATTGTGAGTCCGTCCAAGAAAAAGTGTTGGGAGACAGATATATTCTAAAGAAACATTTAAAAATATTGCAAATTTCTTGGTTAAAAATGAAATTTCTAGAGAAGAAGCTGGAAAAAATATTTTTGGTGGTCTACCTATTGAGACCAAATCAGCACCATAGAGTTAATAAAACAATTAAAGAAAATAGAGAAGAGTTGGATGTTCCTAAAGCATGCTACCTTCCACATAGGATAGCATCATGGACCCTTCTCTAAAATAGAAACCTATGTGATGAACAGAGCAGTGAACTAATGTGAATGGCCTAGTATATTAGGGATCTCCAGAGAAACGGAAGCAATAGGAGATAAAGATATACATAAGCATTCCTACGATTCTTGGCTTTTCTTCCATTTATTTATTTTAAGGAATCGGCTTGCTAGAATTTAGAGGCGGAGAAGTCCCAAGACCTGCAGGGTGAGTCAGGAAGTTGGAGACCCAGGAGACCTTGACGGTTGTAGTTCAGGTGTGAAGCTGTCGGGCTTAGACCCGGAAGAGCCAAAGTTTGGGTCTGAAGGTGGGAACAAGTTGATGTCTCAGCGGGAAGGTACTTAGGGAGGAGGAACTCTCAACTTCTTGGAGGCGGGTCTTTGTTGTTGTTCTCAGGCCTTCAACACCTTCCAGGAGCCTGGTCCAGCCCCATTAGAGAGGGCAATCTGGTTTACTCAGATTTTTAACTTAAATGGTAGTCTTACCCAAAACACTCTCACAGGAACACCCAAATAACTGGGCACCCTGTGGCCCAGTCAATTTGATACATAAAGTTAGCCATCCCACCTGGGAACTCTTTTACCTGAATGAAAAGAGCTCATGAACTAAAGACAAAGGGATTTTTATCCTTCGGGTCTAGTTTTTTAAAACATCATGCAGATTGCCACTCATTTTTTATTAGTATCTATCTATTTATCTAGATGTCTAGCTTCCCTAAAAAGATTTTACTTATTTTTTTTTAAAGATCTTATTTTTTTTATTTATTCTAGACAGAGGAAGAGAGAGGGAGTGCAGGGGGAGGAGCAGAGGGAGAGGGAGAAGTAGACTCCTTGCTGAGCACAGAGCCCTAGACAAGGTTCAATCCCATGACCCTGAGATCCTGAGCCCGACAGAAATCAAGAGTCAGAAGCTTTAACAGATGGAGCCTTCCAGGTGCCCCTCTCTGAGAAGATTTTAGTAGACTATCCAGATTCACTAGCATTACAATTACCAGTGTTAGTTCAGGCTGATACACAGATAACTGATGCTCATTAAATAAAAGCATGGTCAATTCCAGTTCAGAAGATGACATTATCTAACCTAATTCCAAGAGGCAAGCCTATCCAAAGACGAACAGCACTGCTGCATTATTCATGTTTGCAATTTACTTACTTTAAGGTCTCATGTACATCTAATTTGTGTTATTTATTTAAAAATTTTATTTATTTATTTGACACAGAGAGAGAGATCACAAGTAAACAGAGAGAGAGGAGGAAGCAGGCTCCCTGCCAAGCAAGAGAGCAAGAGCAGAGGCTTAACCCACTGAGCCACCCAGGTGCCCCTAATTTGTGTTATTTAATGTGTATAAGAAATCCACACAGAGGCACACTTA
Source organism: Mellivora capensis (assembly GCA_004024625.1). Taxonomy (NCBI): domain Eukaryota; kingdom Metazoa; phylum Chordata; class Mammalia; order Carnivora; family Mustelidae; genus Mellivora; species Mellivora capensis. The sequence goes on along the minus strand of PISX010025719.1, from coordinate 9,175 downwards.
TACACACACTTAAACCATGCAATGAATTTTAAAGTAAAATTCCCCTGTAGAATTTTCCAAAAAATCCACGTAGAATTTTTCCAAGGAGTATCTTACTCCTTTATAGCCATTTTCCTTTTTCCGCAATTTATCCAAATGGCGTTTGACAACTAATTTCAAATACTTGGTAAGCATTCCCAAGATTTTTGGCTATCCTTTCCTCTATTTTCTAATGTAAAAGACAAGCAGCTGAGAGAAAACAGAACCAAGTTTGGCTGGCCCCGATACAAATTTCAACTATTTCTATTCCACAGCTACCAACCAGACTTACTGTTAGGAAAATATTAACCTTAGCCACAATCTCAATTTTATCATATCAGCAAACGTTGGAAACTCTGAAATCAAAACTAACGACACCAAGAGTTAAATCTAATTTAGTGGGCATGTGAATTTATAAAATAACAAAGTCACAGGATAATCCTCACTTCTCCGCTTCTTTTCTGGAAAATGCATTATAAACACACTGTATTTTCCCACAGGAACCTAAAATTGCGAATGCATTCCTGCTCAGTTACTCACCATCAAATAAGTCATGGTTGTGACTAGCGACACTTGATAAAAGCAAAGATGAAATGATAAACCTGTAATAAACCAATTAATAAAATTATGTTAGAAGTGCTATAGGATTGGGAAAATGTTTTTTTCAATGTTTTCTGAGATTTTTACTAAAAAAAATTCTCTAAAATGTTGGCAACTAATTTAAAATATTAAAAACAAAAGTAAAAAACCAGCCATAGGGGCGCCTGGGTGGCTCAGTGGGTTAAAGCCTCTGCCTTCCGCTCGGGTCATGATCCCAGGATCCTGGTATCGAGCCCCGCATGAAGCTCTCGGCTCGTCAGGGAGCCTGCTTTCTCCTCTCTCTCTGCCGGCCTCTCTGCCTTCTTGTGATGTCTGTTTGTCAAATGAGTAAATAAAAAATCTTAAAAAAAAAAACCAAAACAGCCATAAACAACACTCTGGCGGTCACAGAAAACATGGATACTGGCCATATAAGGCATCAGTCCCTAAGCTTCCTTGCAGTTCAACCCTGGGCTTGAACAAACAAACTGATACCCAGAGAAATTAAATAACTTGTCCTAGAACACACAGCAAATCAGAATAAGAGTTGGGACTAAAAATCAGTCCTTTTGAATTTAGCTAATGTTCTCTCTATGTCAGAGAAGGAACAGTTGGAGATGCATTTTTAAAAAAGGGTAAGAGTGTGGGAAGAGAGAGGGCATTCTGCCCCATGTATCCTGCTATCCGCGGAAGCAGCCAGTTCCCAGTGTGAGCGGGAAAGTAGTCCTGACTGCAAGCAGGGGCTGCCTTCCGAGCTTTCACGGGCCAGGGGCAGGCAGGGTCAGGGCAATGAATTCCTTTCTCTGCTCAGGACTCCTGTCATGTGGCCTTTTAAGTTCATTTATTCAAACATCTTTTTTTGTTTAATGGCTGCTATATTCTATATTCCTATGGGAAATATAAATGTTAACAACATGGTTTCTGACATCCAGAAATGGAAAAAATTTAAAAAGTAAAGCTAACATACATTTGACATAGATAAAATGAAGATGCTAACTACACAGCCACAAAACAGTTCAATAGTAAGGTTGATTGCCTTGGAATTGATCTCGGCTCAGGGACTGATTGGAATGAGCCAGGCAGCTTAAACGATACCTGGGGAAGTTTTACTGAAGACTTGTTTCTGATCAATTTTCTTGTAGCAAGCAGAAACACTTAAAATTATGCTGTTAACTTTACTCTATGCTCAATGTTATGTTTACCTTCTTTTTAAAAATTTTTTTAATGTTGGGACGCCTGGGTGGCTCAGTTGGTTAAGCAGCTGCCTTCGGCTCAGGTCATGATCCCAGCGTCCTGGGATCGAGTCCCACATTGGGCTCCTTGCTCGGCAGGGAGTCTGCTTCTCCCGCTGCCTCTGCCTGCCACTCTGTCTGCCTGTGCTCTCTCTCTCTGACAAATAAATAAATAAAATCTTAAAAAAATTTTTTTTAATGTTTTATTAGCGTATGATGTGTTATTAGCCCCGGGGTACAGGTCAGTGAATCGCCAGATTTACACACTTCACAGCACTCACCATAGCACATACCTTCCCAATGTCCATAATTATGTTTACCCTCTTAAAATTTAGACCTTGCAGCATTTAAATATGTGAAGGCATCATTAAGTACTTCAGAGGTTGAAGAGGGGTCCCTTCTTACTCATCTCTTTGTTCCATCTTTAGGCCTCTTGTTTTCTACATCAACTTTACACATAAGGGACAGCTTTAAAAGAAAAGCAAATTCAAGATGGATTTATTCAAGAAGAGGCAGGCAGGTCCCTAAGTCATTTACACACTGCTGGGCAACATAGACTTTCTTTAGCTGGGAGGTCTGCCTCCTTTTGCCTACCCTTTCAACCTGGGAAAGTGTTGTTAGATGAACCTTCTATGGACATCATAGACTAAGCAGGTAAACGTGCTAAGAAATGAAGTTCAGGTGTCAATCAGGCAGACCTGAATGAGCAAGAATACCTAAAATACTAAACAAACAAACAAAAATTATGCCTGGTACTATTTCCTAGTTGACAACTAAAATTATTCAGATTTCCTGCTATATATTCCAAACAGGGTCTATTTTTAACCAGAAAAAAAAAAAAAAATCAAAACCTTAACAGGTTTCCTTTAACAGGAAGATTTTTTTTTCTATTTTTAACAGAGTTTTCTACTATAGTGCATCATATTTCATAATTACTGAGTTTGTGCTACTATCTACTCATGTGTTGGCTTTAGATAAACATGGACATATAGTAATTTTCTTTTTTTGATGAATGACTAATAATTTCATTTATATTCTTTTTTTTAAAATTTTTCTTATTTATTTATTTGACAGACAGAGATCACAAGTAGGCAGAGAGAGAGAGAGGAGGAAGCAGGCTCCCCGCCGAGCAGAGAGCCCGATATGGGGCTCGATCCCAGGACCCTGAGATCATGACCAGAGCCGAAAGCAGAGGCTTTAACCCACTGAGCCACCCAGGCGCCCCTCATTTATATTCTTTTGATATTTGAGGAATATCTAGTTTCTCTAATGCAGATCTTAGGTTTGCTTATGAATTAACAATATGCTATATCCTATGATATATATATAACCCTGAAATGTTCTCCTTTGGTGATCTTTTCTCTGTCTGATCTTCCAATACAACATAGTGATTTGGATCCTGGCTCTGCCACTTGCTAGCTGTGTGACCTTACACCAGGTACTTAACCTCCATGGGCCTCAGCTTCTTTAGCTGAAAGTGGAAATTATAGCAATAATATCTTCTTATAAATTATGAATTAACATTATAAAAAATATAATGAATTAGCATTATAAAACATATAAGCAGTGCCAGACACATAGTAAGTGCTACATACGTGTTTGTAAATGAGTAAAATACTTTTCCATCATCTAAATATATATGTAAATACCTATGCAACACAAGATTGCTTTCAACTTAGAGATTAACTTCTTTTCCTCTCTGGTCCTCCTTTCTCTTCTTCTCTCTCTTCTATTAGGCTTTAGAAGAACAAAACAAGACATCACTAGGGAAAACGGACTTTGTGTATGCCACCTTTTCAAACCCGAGATTTCAAATTGTAGCACACTTTGGAAGCAAGTAATAGAACATTCGGTTCCATCCCACTGGTTTAAATTGGCTCACAAAGGGGTGCCTGGGTGGCTCAGTGGTTAAGCCTCTGCCTTCAGCTCAGGTCATGATCTCAGGGTCCTGGGATCGAGCCCCGCATCGGGCTCTCTGCTCAGCGGGGAGCCTGCTTCCCCCTGCTTCCTCCTCTCTCTCTGCCTGCTGCTCTGCCTACTTGTGATCTCTCTCTGTCAGATGAATAAATAAAATCTTTAAAAAAAAAAATTGGCTCACAAAGTCATGCACGAAAGCAGAATGGGTGTCCGGGTTGGCTTAACTCAGTGAGTATAACTTTTCTCTTCTCTTCTTTTCTTTTTCCTTTCTTTCTTTCTTTCTTTTTTCTTTTTTTTTTTTTTTTTCATTTTCCTTGACTTTGTTCCTCTTAGTACAATGGGCTTTTCTTTAGGCTGACTTGCCTCATGGTGGCAAAATGCCTTTTGGAGGATCAAGACTCCTTATAATGGGGCATATAGAAGATGAGGGATAGTCTATTTTGCTTTTAAAACCAAAGAAGTTTCTTGCCAGAAACATCCAGAAAAAAATTCCTTTATGACTTTCTGGTCCATATTAGGTTACAAGCTAATTCCTGAATCAATTTTTGAGGCTAGGGGACTATCATGAACTAATGAGATTAACTGAACTGATCTTTACTATGGAGGATGGGATCACTTTTAAATACGTGAGGCCCAGTTCCAGTGCTAAGGTCCATCAGCTTCCTTTTAAACCATTGGTAATGGTGTGAGGAGTAGATGCCTGAACGAGAGTGGAATTGTGTTAGAAAGATGGAGGAGGAAGAGATACTAGTAGACAAACATTGATGTCTACTACATAGGTTATGTTCCCAAGGCATGAGACTGGAAATGCATCACTGTTAGTAGTAGATGTCTAAATGAGGAATCAGTTATGGCCAGGGCACCTTCAGATTCCACAAATCATTTTTTATGATATACATCAGTTTTAGGATTTTTATGGTTATTAAGACCACGCATAATCAAGACTTCATAAGCAACCTTGTCTGTCCATGGTACTGACTTGGGCACCAGGGTCACACAAATCTAACTGCAGCTAACTGGCCTTATTATTATTTTTTTAATTAACATAGTATTAAATGTGTTTCTTTGTATTTTGAAATAATTTTAAGTTTGTAGGAAATTGCAGGAGTAGTGTAATAAACTTTTTTCTCTGAGCCATTTGAAAGTAAGTTACTGAGATGATGCCTGTTACACACCAGTACTTAATGTGTAATTCCAAAGACAAGGATGTATTACTACCCGAATATCATATAATCATCAAAGTCAGGAAATAATATTCCCCCACTACTTCTAGCTTGTTGCTGATCCCATTTATATTTTTACAATTGTCAATTGTAAATTGTACAATCAATAGGATGATTTATAGCAAAAAAGATCCAGTTAAGGATCTTTTCTTAGTTGTTGTTTCTCTTCAGTCTCCTTCAGCCTTGAATCTCAGTCATTCATGACCTTTATGGGCCAGTTATTTGATAAAATACCCTCAATTTGGTTATGTTTTATGTTTCCTCATGATTCGATTCAGATTATGTGTATGTGGCAGGAATGTCCCAGAATCACAGAAGCGACAGTGCGTTCTTTTTATTCTATCCTATGAGGTGGTCTTTGATTTTAATTTGTTCCATTATTGGTGATGTTTACTTTGACCCCTTGATTGAAGTGTGTCTGTCAGGTTTCTTAACTATTAGGTTATTCAATTCTCTTTATAATTAACAGGAATTAGGAAGAGTTTGTGTGCAGAGGTAGACTGGACTTCAGGGCTAGCTTAATGTAAGTTTTTTTTTTTTTTGTAATTTCTTTGATTCTTTTAATATATAATTATGTAAATATCCCATTATCTGTCAAACTTTCACCCATTTGTTTCAGTATCCATTGATACATTTTGGCTAAATTCATTGTGTTATAATGGTGACAGTTGCCATATATTTGATTTTTCTAATTTAAGCATTCTTTTATATTTATTAGTTGCCCTTCTAATGTAAGATTCTTATTTACTTGTTTATCTCTTTACGTTGATATGGCCTCACAAATTCATATATTATGAAATGGACTGTAATTTAATGTGATAATTTTGATGTTCACATTGTTCTTTATATGGTTAATCGAAGTTCCATCATTCTGGCTTCTGTGTCAGTTCGGCACATCCTTTTCATTCAGTAAGTATTTCATTACTTTCCAACATGAAAGGATGTTCCAGACTCATTTGGTACTTTCCAATTCCAGCCCCAGAATCAGACATTTCTCTAGTGGGCCCTGCTCCTTTTAATGGAGAATGGTCTATAGAAACCAAGATTTGGGTGCTGATTACGCTCATTCTTATTGGGTGACCCTCTCCCCATGATCTCTCAGTAGTCAGAGGTAGAGAAAAATTTGAGTTCAATATTCTGTGTCTCAATTCAGTGTACTCCAAATCTAATTTTAGCTTTGTTGGAGGGATACTGGTCTTATTCGTGTAGAAGATATTGGATTACACACAAAATGCTTCCATGAAATGTCCAACTGTATTAGTTTCTGATGGTTGCTATAACAAATTACTAGAAACTAGGTGGTTTAAAGGAACACAGATGCGTTCTAATGCTATAATAAAGGTCAGAAGTCTGAAATCAGTTTCACTGGACTGAAGTCAAGATGTTGCTGAGGACTGATTTCTTCTTGCAGCTGTGGGGCAGAGTTTGTTGCCATTTTTCAGAGGCCATCTATAGTCCTTGGCTGATAGGTCCTTCCTCTATCTTCAAAGCTCATTCCTCTAATTTCTGCTTTTCTCTCCCAGTCTTTGCAATTGGCTTTCTCTCTCTCTCTCTCTCTCTCTCTCTCTCTCTTTAAAGATTTTATTTATTTATTTGACAGAGATCACAAGCAGGCAGAGAGGCAGGCAGGCAGAGAGAGAGAGGGGGAAGCAGGCTCCCTCCTGAGCAGAGAGCCCGATGTGATGCAGGACTCAATCCCAGGACCCTGAGAGCATGACCTGAGCCAAAAGCAGAGCTTAGCCCACTGAGCCACCCAGGCACCCTGATTTCTCTCTTTCTGACTCTGCCTCCTGCTTCACTCTTTTTAGAACTCTTGTGATTATCTTGGTTATCCAGATGACTGCCTCATCTCAAAATTCTTAATTTAATTCCACCTCAAATTCCCTTTTGCCATGTAAAGGGACATAGTCACAAGTTCCAGAAATTATGAAGTGAACATTTTTGGAGCCACCACCCCACCAATACTCAGCTAGTCTCTTAGCATTTTCTATTTGTTTAGCATAAATTTCACTTCTGAATTATATTAAATAGGACTTTTGGATTTCCAAGTGTTATAAAAGAACAACAATTTGGTATGGGGAAAAAAAGGGGGACTTTATTGGCTCCCATAAAGGAAAGTTTCAGGCCTATGTTCTACCCTGATGAATCCAAGGAGTTCCGGATGTTGATAGCATCTTTCTCTCTGTCCTTCATCTCTGCTTTCCCTTGTGTGTCTTCTCAGCCTGGCTCTCATCTCCTATTGGCAGGAGGGCCTCTAGTAGCTCTAGGATATATTCTTCCATTTTGGAACTCCAAGACATAGGGAGATTTTTTTCCCCCCACCATAGTGTCAATAAAATCTAATTAGTGAGTTTCATTGATTTAGCTTTAATGGAACTCTGTAAATCAAAATGTTAGCTGTTGTTACTGAAACCACAACCGTTTTATGTATTTTTAGTTTATTTACCACTTGATGTATTATTAATTTGCTTATTCATTTGTTTTTCTCAACTTCTATCTACCTCCTTCTCTTTTTTTTTTTTTTTAAAGATTTTATTTATTTATTTGACAGACAGAGATCACAAGTAGGCAGAGAGGCAGGCAGACAGAGAGGAATGGAAGCAGGCTCCCTGCTGGGCAGAGAGCCCCATGTGGGGCTCGATCCCAGGGTCCTGGGATCATGACCTGAGCTGAAGACAGAGGCTTTAACCCAATGAGCCACCCAGGTGCCCCTCCCTCCTCCTTTTTTACTTCCTTTCCTTTTAAATATTCTTATTTCAAAAAGAATCGGATAGTATATCTATGATTCTTGTTGTCTCTTAACTTTTTTTTACTTGTTTTTTGACACAAAAATAATTTAGTAAGGAAATACAATCAAGATTTTTTTGTGGTTGATAACTTTATTATTTCACAATTAATAATGGACTAATTTAATTAATAATTATTACATTTAATAAATTTGTTTTTCTTAAGATGATTTTTATAATAATGAATTTAAATTGTTTAAAGTTTCTTTCTTATGTTTTGGTGAGCCTGAGATGAGAGCAGAATGCATAATGTTAAAGATAATTGATACATAAAATACATATTTACATTGAAGAGGTTAAAATCTGCATATGCTCTTAGCATTTTCTGTGGTGTTGATTTTTTGTTTGTTTTATGTTGCTGCTTTTCTTTGTTTTTATAATTGAAAGTTTTATGAAGTTTAAATAGATTTGGGCCATCTACTGATCTGAATAGGTAATTTATGCTGTCTTTACTGGTAGCTCTTTTTCAAAGTTTTCTAGTGCCACATATCCTATTTATTTCCAGGAATAAGCCCACGTCAAATTCAAACAAAATCAAGTTTACTTGAATATTAAGATATGCTAAAAAAAAATGAAAATTTTTGCAAGGTAAGCTTTACCAACTTCTAATATATTTTTTTAAATTTCCAACTCTTATTGTAGTTTTAGTTGGAACTAGACCATATAAGTGGTTTAATGCCTCTTTCATTAGAATTTATACTCCTTTAAGGGAGAAAGAAGGAGAAATGGGCACAAAAATGGAGCTTGACCTGTACTTTTAGACTAATTGATATTCACATTATAAAGCTGGACTCTGTTACTTAACAACACCTCTTTAATTGAAGCACCATAATAAAAACTTGTCTTTTTTCATGTCATGGATATATCAATTGCTATTTTACAGACTATGATTGTCAAATACTTGTAGCCTATAGATGCTATTATATTTTGCATAATAAAAATAATTCTTTTGGTTTCTTGTAGAAGCATTATATTGAGATAGTGGGACACAGAGAGAGTGTACAATCATGGAGCAACGTATTTTCTATCTCCAGCATTTTTAAAAACTTTTCTGTGGAGTCAATTCTCTTCTTGCCCTGTGGATAAACTTAAAGCCAGTTTCATGACTTTTCAGGTTACTTTTAGGTTCTTTTAGTCCCACAGACAATCTCAGGTCATTTGAATATTTATTTTCATGAAATAGAATTTTGAAGTTCACTGATGCTAAAGATTCTCCCCTTTCGTAGGTTGTGAGACCAGCTGTGGAAAGAGGGGGCTAATCAGCTTCTTTCTTTGATTTCTTCAGAGAGTGCTTCTCTTTTCTCACTCCAGAGACTACCTCTCTGCTCCTCCTTTAGAGCTGAAAGAGGTGTGGGGAGGGCAAATACATTTATTGACATTACTTGTCTGGCACTGATATTTGTTAGTTTCCTCTAGCCAC
>PISX010025718.1:0-25673 GCA_004024625.1 Mellivora capensis | reverse complement strand
GAAGTAGCTGTCCGTTGACCTGCAGAAAAAGGCCGTTTCCCACGATTTGCCCTTGTCCACGGCTCTTGAGCTCTACAGAGCCCCAGAGAGATGGCAGAAGCTCAGTAAAGAAGTCCTCGTGGTGGGGCTGGGGGCGGGGGAAGGCAGGAGAGACCTGGGCGAGGTGGCTCTAGAACTGTGGTGTGCGAAATCCTGCAGGAGGGGCCCACCGGAGCTGCAGAGGCCCAGATGGGGCCGGCAGGGAAGCCAGAATTCTGGATATTTATATGCAATTGACCAGTCTGGGAAAGTGAGTGACTAAATCGAGTTCTTTAAACACTGTTCGCTGAACAAAACCTGTATCCGAGGTGGCTGCAGCCGGCTCCCCAGTCTGGTCCCATCCAGGGCCCTTCGCTGATCTCATCTCTCCAAATGTACGTGTGCCCTGGGTTGTGCGGGCTGCTTCTTGGACTGCCCTCGCCATGCTCGTGAGACCTCTCTTCCACAGACTTCTTCTGTTGCTGATGAGACGGCCAACTTGGAAAAGGGGGCCCTGTTTGCAATTAATTTTTCACCGGCTCTCAAGGAGATTATTAACGAAACAAAGTACTTGGAACAGCTAGGATTCTCTGTCCCTGAATTAGCAAGAAATGTTGCTCTCCAGGAGGACAAATTTCTTAGGTAAAAAAGATTCTTCTCTTAAATAAATAGTAAGCTTCTTGATTTCAGGACCCTTTTATACATTCTTTTAAAGATTTTTATTTATTTGACAGAGATCACAAGTAGGCAAGAGAGGCAGGCAGGGAGAGAGAGGAGGAAGCAGGCTCTCCGTGGAGCAGAGAGCCCAATGTGGGGCTCGATCCCAGGACCCTGGGTCATGACCTGAGCTGAAAGCAGACGCTTTAACCCGCTGAGCCACCCAGGCGCCCCTCTTTATAATTCTTAAAAATTAATGCAAAACTCACCCTCTTCTGCTTTCTTATTTCTGCATTTTATCGCCACCAGGATTAGAAATGAAAACTAAGCAATGTTTAAACTGTGTATTCATCCATTCGTCTAAAATGAATGATAATGAATCCATTCCATGTTAACATAAGTAACAGTTTCTAATGAAAAATAACCAATATTTTCCTGAAAAGAAAGTTAGTGGGAAGACCAGCATTGTTTTCAATTCCTGCACATCTTTCGATCGAAGCTTTAGCCTAGGGGCGCTTGGGTGGCTCAGCTGGTTAATGGTCTGACTCGTGGTCTCAGCTCAGGTCTCGATCACAAGGTTGTGAGTTTGAGCCCCACGATGGGCTCCATGCTGGCCAAGGAGTCTGCTTAAAAAACAAAACAAAACAAAGCTTTAGCCTAGTTAATGGTGTTTTGTAACCTACTTAAAATGTTACATTTTTTATGAGCTCCATTGTACATGCTCGTATCAGTGACTTCCTGTGACGCACAGGTACACAGAAGGAATACAGCGCATGCTGGACCACCATCACATGCTCATAGGAACGTTAAATGAGGCAGAGTCTCTCCTTCTCGACGATCATTCCCAGGAATTAATGAGAGTGTTCAGGTCTGGATATAAGAGACTGAATTGGAGCTCACTAGGTAACACAATTCATCTACCTGCTTATTACCTTGTAGACTTTGGGATGCAAAAATAATTTAAGATCATTTTCGTTGAGTTACACTTCTTGTGTGTAGGTAGATGTTGCTGACACCTGAGTTCTGAGCATTAATCATTTATACTTGGTGGAACTTAGACTGAATCTCAAGGCTTTAGTTGGGACTGAAGATGAGATGGGATATGCCATTTGGACAATCCGCTGACCCGATACTTTGTCCTCCAAAAATAAAGTGACTTTTATTTTTTTTTCCCAACATCTTTCTATCTTTTGCTAATATTGAAATTCTAATTTTGAAATAATTGGTGGATTCCCGCCCAGTTTTAAGAATTAATACAGAGAGGTGCTGTGCATGTTTTACTCAGTGCCCTCTCCATGGTAGCTTCTTCCAAAACTGTTGTACAGCTCACGCTCCAGACCTGTTGACACTGATACAGGCGAGATGCGGAGCGTTTCTGCACTGCAGGGAGAACTCATGTTGCCCTCCCCCTTTTTTTAAAGATTTATCTATTTGGTGGACAGAGATCACAAGCAGGCAGAGAGAGAGGCGGGGGAAGCAGGCTCCTCACTGAGCAGAGAGCCCGATGCGGGGCTCGATCCCAGGACCCTGAGATCATGACCTGAGCCGAAGGCAGAGGCTTAACCCACTGAGCCACCCAGGCGCCCCTCATGTTGCCATTTTAAAGTCCTGTGCACTTCACACTCTTTCCCAGCCCCTATCCCTGCAACCACGAATCTGCTCTCCACGTCCATCATTTTGTCATTTCAAGAGTGTTAACATAAATGAAATCGCATGTAACCTTTTTGGGTTGGCTTTTCTCTGTTAGCATAATTCCCTGGAAGGTTGTCCAGGTTGTTAAATGAACCGGTAGTGTGTTTCTTTGGTGGCTGAAATCCCATGGCCTCAATGTGCCCTAATTTAGCTATTCACCTGTTGAAGGACACCTGGGTCATTTCCAGGTTTGGCTATGATGAATAAACATTTGTGCTAGAAAAAGATTTGTGTGTGAGGCTTTACATGAACATGAGTTTCATTTCTCTGGGACAAATGCTCAGGACTGCAATTTCTGGGTCCTATGCTGCTTGCATGTTTAGTCTTTATTATTATTGTTGTTGTTGTTAATTGCCATGGTGTTTTCCAGAGCGGCTGTGCCATTTTGCATTTCCATCAACAATGTATGCTCCATTTTTTTTCTGGGTCTTGGCCAGCATTTTGGTATTGTCACTGTTTTTTTTTTGTTTTTTTTTTTTAAGAATTTATTTATTAGAGAGACAGATCACAAGTAGGCAGGCAGGCAGAGAGAGAGGAGGAAGCAGGCTCTCCGCTGAGCAGAGAGCCCGATGTGGGGCTCGATCCCAGGACCCTGAGATCATGACCTGAGCTGAAGGCAGAGGCTTTAACCCACTGAGCCACCCAGGCGTCCCTCCTCCTCCTACTTCTTGATGATGGATGTCTAATTGTTAATTGAAAAGGCTTTTTCCATTAAATTGAATTTGCATCTTGGTAGAAAACTAGCTGGGCATATTTGTATGGATCTCTCTTTGGGTTCTCTATTATTTTCCATTGATCTATGTGTCTCAGCAGTCTTGATTGCTATAGATATATGGTAAGTCTGGAAATTGGCTAGATTGATTCTTCCCATTTTTTTTTTCCTCAGGCAAATTGTTTTGGCTGTTCCAGTTCCTTTGATTTTCCATATAAATTTTAGAATAATCTTGTCTATATCTACCAAAAAATGCTTACTGGGATTTTGATGGGAATTATGTTAGCTCTGTATATCAATTTAAGGAAAATTGATATCTGAACTCTGTTGAGCTTTGCAATCCATGAACATGGTATATCTTTCCATTTATTTAGATTTTTGATTTCTTTCATTAGCACTGTTTTCAACATACAAGTTTTGTACATGTTTTGTTAGATTTATGCTGAAGTATTTAATCTTTTGATGAGTGGATGTAAATGATACTCTCTTTTTAATTTTGGTGTCTACTTGTTAGTTGCTAGTTTATAGAGATACAATTAATTTTTTATTCGTGGTCCCTTCTACCTCCATGGCCTTCTCTGATACTACCATGGCGGGCATGAGGGATAGAGGGATCAGGGTGCCTCATCACAGTAGTATGAAGGTGGACATCTAGGCCCCCCAACTGGTCCTTATTGGCAAGGGTTTGGGTGAGGTCACGGTTTTTTCTGTGGTGTTTGGCTAGAGTAGAGCAGTTACTTTGTAAAATTTTCTGTCTTGTCAGGATGTCCCTTTCCTTTGGCTAGACAGAACAGGCTTTTTGGGGCTTTAGCGTTTATGGGTTGCCAGTTTCTTTTTAATTATTTTTATTAACATATAATGTATTATTTGCCCCAGGGGTACAGGTCTGTGAATCATCAGGCTTACATACTTCACAGCACTCATAGCACATACCCTCCCCAATGTCCATAACCCAACCACCCACTCCCTACCCCAGGGTTGCCAGTTTCTTAATCTCTAAGTCTGAGATATAGAAGGAAAAGGAACTCATTCTTCAGGTCCCAAGGTCCCTAGCTGGTTGGCTTCTCTCCACCTTTTAGAGTCTTATATTTGTTTTATAGATAATGTGCAGGGTTCCTAACTGTGTTTAGTAGGAGGAATAAGGGAAAACACATCTACTCCCTCTTCTTAGAAGTAGAAGCTCCCTTTACTTTTTAATTTTATTTTTTCTAAAGATTTTATTTATTTATTTGACAGAGTGAGCATGCACACAAGCAGGGGCAGCGGCAGAGGGAAAGGGAGAAACAGGCTCTCCGCAAGCAGAGAGCCCAATGTGGGGCTCGATCTCAAGACCCTGGGTTCATGACCTGAACTGAAGGCAGGTGCTTAACTGACTGAGCCACCCAGGTGTCCTTTCTTTCCTTTTTAATTTAATTTTTGTTTGTTTATTTTTTTATTATGTTAGTTACCATACAGTACATACACCACACAGTACAGTTTTTGATGTAGTGTTCCATGATTCATTATGGTATAGTGGTATAACACCCATTGCTCATTACAACATGTGCCCTTTGCTTTTTTAAATAAGCAAGGCATTTTTGCTCTTCTTTTTTTCCCTTCTTTTCAAATATTCTCCCCTCTTCTCCTTGTCATTTCCTTCTCTTCTTCCCTTCTTTGAATGGAGAACATGCATATTTGGACTTGGGCTGCCTAGTTAAACCCCCTGGGTTAAAAGTCCAGCTCTACGCTTGTGACTCAACTTTGTGGAGGCCCAGTGTCCTCATCTGTAAGGTCACAATCATCTTAGTACCCAGTTCACGGGATTGTTGTAAAAACTTGATGTCAATGACGTGCTTAGACTACTGCCTGACCAATTGTATGTGCTTAATCCAGGTTTACTATTCATGTCATTACTGGCTACTTTTCCAAGCAACAGGCCAGAGGAGACTGGAGGCAGGGTAGGGTAGAGTGGAAGGTTCATGTTTCCATAGCAGTGGGAAGAAGGAGTTGGACCTTCTCTTTCTTCTCACGACATCTCCTGCTCTAGATGATGATTAGCTAAAATCTGAACTGAGAAAATGTATCATTTGATTGATTCTTTTTGTAAAGATCTTATTTATTTATTTATTTAAGAGAGAGGTGAGAGAGAGCGCAAAGCAGTGGGGAGGGACAGGAAGAAACAGTCTCCCCGCTGAGCAGGGAGCCCAACGTGGGGCTTGATCTCAGGACCCTGGGATCATGACCTGAGCCAAAGGTGGACGTTTCACCGACTGAGCCCCCCAGGCATCACTGGTAGATTCTGAGAACAGGGCTCCTTGTCCTCATCCCTAAGAGTGCTAAGGAGATGTTTGCAACCACCAAGACCCAAGGGGATGAGATGAGCAGGGTCTTTCCTGTGAACAGGTGCCAGTATTAACCTCCCAGATGTTGGTGGGCAGGGTATGGAAAGAAAGAGTTTGAAAGCGAAATATCTTTTTTTTTTCCTCTCCTTTCTCTTTCTCTTTTTTTCCCCAAAGGTATTGCTGACTACATAACTCGGTGCAAACAGGCCATTGGGAAATTTGAGTCCCTTGTCCACCAGATTCATAAGAATGCAGATGACATTTCTAACAGGCTTACGTTAATAGAGTCTATAAACCTCTTTAAATATCCGGCACCCAAAAATGAGGAAGATCTTCCAGGTAGATATGATTTCTTGTTTCTCTGATAACAGAAGAAATAAAAAAAAAAACAGCTGTTGGTTATGATTGCACACGTGCTCACACACACACATATTTGTTCCATGAGTGAAACAAAACCATTCCCAAAGGTCTCAGTCTCTTACTTGAAAGTGTCATGAGTAATTCCTGCTTTTTGCCATGTTTTCTATGTTGCTTAGACAGTTTTACAAATTCTGGAGTCTGTGACAATCAGGAGTACTTTTGTCAATAGCTTGTAACAGTAAAGTAGATTGTGTTTTTATGGGTTCACATTTACTTGTTTAAACAAGGTCTTTTACATGACCTTAGACTAGTCAAAAAGCAATTAAAAGCAAGATTGCACAAAGATCTAAAAGCCCTCTTTTGTGTGGGGTATGCTTTGGCAGGCACGATGGGCATTCCCGTGTTGTCGTTTATTTTTTGATTAGGGCATGTCTTAACTTTTGGTATTGACTTATTTTCTTCTTTCAATCTAGGCTAGAGGCTGTTTTTGTATTTTTAAAAAAATTAACATATAATGTATTATTTGTTTCAGGGGTACAGGTCTGTAATTCATCAGGCTTACAGAATTCACAACACTCACCATAGCACACACCGCATCCCCCCATGCCAATGTCCATTCCCTAGCCACGCCTTCCCTCCCATCCGCCCCCCTCCAGCAACCCTCAGTTTGTTCCCTGAGATTAAGAGTCTCTTGTGGTTCGTCTCCTTCTCTGGTTTCTAAGAGATACAGCTAACGTTTGGATTGCTTTGTGAGTAGTGTCCTTTCCTGCATTCACGAAGAATGGTAACCGATGTCTTCCTCTACAGGCGTGAAGGAGTTCTTTGAGCACATCGAAAGGGAAAGGGCCAAAGATGTGGATCACATGGTCAGGTGGTATCTTGCCATTGGGCCTCTACTGACCAAGGTCGAGGGTCTGGTCATCCACACCAACACGGGCAAGGCTCCCAAGCTGGGCTCCTATTACGAATACTGGGAACGTAAAATTTATGAGGTCTTGACGAAGCTCATCCTGAAGTAAGTTAATCTTGTTGCCTGTTTTAAAGACGGGGTGCATAGATTAAAATAATTTACATATATGAATAGTTAAAAAAGGGAGTCACAAAATGCAGAGCAGAAATCATCTGGACAGTAAGTCTGCTTTCTGGTGCTCCCAGGATGGAAGGGTGACTTTCCCATTTGGCTCTCATTCTTATTAGGCCCCTCAACATTCTGAAAAGGAAATGATTTCTTTCCCCACATCAGCTATCCTAAAGACATACATCCTGTCACTCAATATTACCCAAATCCTAGGTG
Source organism: Mellivora capensis (assembly GCA_004024625.1). Taxonomy (NCBI): domain Eukaryota; kingdom Metazoa; phylum Chordata; class Mammalia; order Carnivora; family Mustelidae; genus Mellivora; species Mellivora capensis. Next base: position 18,619 of record PISX010025718.1, on the reverse strand, counting down.
ATGCCCTCCCCTGTATTGAGAGAGACTGAACTGAAGGACATATGACCCGATTACTCTCCCTGATGGTCTACAGTAAATCCCTGGCTGGCATGGGCATCACATGTGTTGAATGTCTATTACGTGGGCCAACCTCACAACAGGCAAGGCTCTCCTGTCCCTTCCAAAGCTCTCAGCCCACAACTCAGCACCTTAGCTAGACCAGCTCAAAGCTCACTGCCTGAGCTTCATCACATTGACTAAGGATCATTCTAGGAATTCCTAGTCTGGTTTTCTAAAATGACCCTAAGTCAATGTGATGGGACCATCATACTGGGACTCTTACCTCCATATTGTCAAGGGTGGTATTCATTTCATCATGTAACCCCTTCTTTGTGAAGGATCCCAGAAGAAATTTCTCTAGTGTCCCTTCTGATCTTAGTCTCCTGAAAAAGATTTTTTTTTGTCTTTTTAAAAAAAATTTATTTATTTGTCAGAGAGAGAGGGAGAGAGAGTGAGCAAGCACAGGCAGACAGAATGGCAGGCAGAGGCAGAGGGAGAAGCAGGCTCCCTGCTGAGCAAGGAGCCCGATGTGGGACTTGATCCCAGGATGCTGGGATCATGACCAGAGCCGAAGGCAGCCGCTTAACCAACTGAGCCACCCAGGCGTCCCCATTGTTTTGTTTTTAAATGGTGTGGGTACTATGAATTGTTGACTTCATAGCTTTCCCTTTTCTCCTTGGTTGCTGGGAAACTCAGAACCCAATCTGTAGCCTAAATGCAGCAAGTCTATAGGTACTTATGTTTGCATTGTCTCATTCTTGGCTCTAGATATATATATTTAAAATCTATCACATATGGGAGCTTACTCTGCATCAGGCTCATGTTACACTCTTTACAATCTCATCCCCATTTTTCAGACACAGACTGTTGGGAAGATAGATGACTTGCCTAAGGCCACACACACATTTAGTAAGAAGAAGGGCTAGGATGTGAATCTGGATCAGTGATCACTTCATTAAACATCTGTGATTAGTGTCTCCTTTCTTTCATATTTTATCCCACTTTGATTTTAGCGTCTCTTACTGCAGTTATTTTTGTGAGCTGATAAAATCTACTTTGGAACAAGACGTTAATAAATAAGCACCTTTGGTTGTCTTGCTTCCTGGACCCAGTTCGATAAATTTCACTAAGTTGATCATTTACAAAAATCTGTGTTCTACACATTTCATTTTTTGAATTGTTTCTAACTTAGATTCCTGCAGCAGCCCCTTACATAGGGCACTTCCTGTAATGTTTCCCTTTCTAATATGCTATGTGATCCACTCATCCATCCATCCATCCATCCACCCACTCATCCATCCATCCATCCATCCACCCACTCATTCATCCATCCATGCATCCACTCATTCATCCATCCGTCCACTCATTCATCCATCCATCCACTCATCCATCCATCTACTCATCCATCCATCCACTCATCCATCCATCCACTCATCCATCTATCCACTCATCCATCCATCCATCCACTCATCCATCCATCCACTCATCCATCCATCCACTCATCCATCCATCCACTCATCCATCCATCCACTCATTCATCCATTCATCCATCCACTCATCCATCCATCCACTCATCCATCCATCCATCCATCCATCCACTCACTCATCCATCCATCCATCCATCCACTCATCCATCCATCCATCCATCCATCCACTCATTCATCCATCCATCCATTCACTCATCCATCCATCCATCCACTCATTCATCCATCCATCCATCCATCCATCCACTCATTCATTCACAGGTTTCTTAGAGCCTGCATGTGCTAGGCACTGGACCAGGCAGGGCCCCTGTCCTTCTGGAGCTTCTCCATCTTCTTAGGAGAGATACAAAATGCAAGGAACCAGACATAACCAACATGACTTCTATGAAAGAAATAAGGCAGAATAGTGTTCCTGGGAGAAAACAGAGCAGCTGTGTTAACTGGGTGGTCAAGAAGGACCTCCAGAGGCCACCTTTGAGCTGTATCCTGAAGACCCGGAGGAAGCTACAAGAATGAGGGACTTTCTGGGGGAAGACAAAGCCAGTATGAAGACCATTTTTCCTGAGCCAGGTGGAAGAGTTTCTGGAAGTCAGCACTGTTATTTAAGTGTCTTCCAACTGATAGTCACTTCACAAAAGTAGAAATGAGCTATTTAAAAATGTAGGCCCAAACAAGGGTATATAACAAAACTCAGCGTACACTCTCTGCTATGACGTGAGCTATTCCTCACGGTAGGTTTTCACGTGTGGTTTTTGTGATGCTAGCTGTTTCCCTCGACTGTTGGATGTACTTCACTCCGGGGAACCCTGGGTCTCTTTTATTAACCCCTCCCAGGAATTTGCAGTCTTTTAATTCTCTAATCCTTGGGAACGTTCCTTTGTTTCAAACGGATACCATCCTGACGGCTCCCGAGATCATCTTGCATCCCAACGCGAGTGAGATCAACAAAATGTGCGTCCACTGTGTCCGAAATTGTGTGGAGATCACCAAGGTAAGGGCAGACGTGTCTGTGTGGATTCACAAGGGGCCCATCGCCCCTGATGGCTGGCCCGCAGGCTTTGGGAAGTGAGTTGCTAAGGCGGTGGTGAACCCAGGCTCTGCTCTGCAACTTGTCCAGACTGTTCTCCTTCCTGGCTCTTCCTCTACACCTCTAGAGCCCAGAGTGGCCCATGCTGGCTTGATACCAGCTCCCTTTTCTTCTCTCCATGCAATCACAACCAGTCCCATGGCTTTTAACCCTACTCCTCTGGAGACGACCACCCACGTCTGTCCCCAGCCCAGACCTCTCTGCTGCTCACCGTGCTATTCGAGTCACCTGTCCCCTGGGTGAGTCCGCTCCGACCTGAACCTTGGCATGTCCAAGGTGGAATTCTTGACTTCCCATCCTGCAACCTGGTCCTGCCCCAGGTTGTCCTACTGCAGGAAACTGGCATGAGCACGAACCCAATCACATGAGCCAGAAACCTAGGAGCCAGCCTTGGTTCTTCTGTTTCCTCCCATCCGTCCACATCCTAGCCCTGGGAGGCCTGGTTAACTCCCGTGTGTCATTCCACACCTGGATGACTGCAGAAGCTTCCACAACCTGTTCTCCGCCATGAGAGAGGAGGACCAGAGTTAGCTTTTTAAAACACGAGTCATTTCACATCAGATCTCTTCTACAAAAACCCCGGATGACTTCACACTGCATTAGAACATAATCTGAACTCCTTACCATGGTCTTCATCTAGCACCTGCCTGCCTGCTCTTTCTTTCTTTTTTTTTTTTTAAAGATTTATTTAAGATTTTATCTATTTGAGAGAGAGAGAGTACAAGTGGGGGGAAGGGCAGAGGGAGAAGCAGACTCCCCGCTGAGCAGGAAACCTGATGTGGAACTTGATCCCAGGACCCTGGGATCATGACCTGAGCCGAAGGAAGGTGTTTATCGACTGAGCCAGCCAGGCTCCCCAGAAAGAGGGAATCTTGACTGTGCGGCAAAGGGGTGTCAAATTCATAGATTCATTCTGGGACCAGGTTGGGGGGGGTCCATTTTCCTGACTTTATGTGTCTCCATCTATAAATATGGAAACTGATGTTGTTCAGGAAGTAGGTGGCTATTGTTATTTTAAAAGTTAGCTTTTTCCATAATAATTTACTTTAAGTCTTAGTGGCTTAAAACAATAACTGAATTTCTTTGCTCATGGTTTTGTGGGCTGGGTTCTGCTGAGAGGTTCTTGTCCTGGCTGTGCTCAGTCACATGTCTGATGATCACCTGGCTGTTGGCTGGGGCACCGTGGTTCTCCTGCGTGTGGCTTGCCATCATCTACTAAGCTAGCTCAAGTGCATTCGTCTGCTGGTTGCGCGGTTTCAAGAGCATGAGGAGGGCAGTGGCTGGGCCACAGCTGGCACAAGACCATGTCTGCCCCTTTCCATTGGTCAAGTTAAGTCACACGCTAGGGCAGGGTGGGAAAATAGACCCTCCCATGATAGAGCTTTGCCAGTGGACTCATCCCTTGATGGAAGGAACCAAGGATTGCAGTCATTTTTGCAATCTAGCACAATTTATTAATAAAGTGATTTCAGGAGTAGGATTCCGTGATTCATCACTTACCTGCAACACCAGGTGCTCATGACAACCGGTGCCTTCCTTAAGGCCTGCCTCCTTCCATCAACCCTGTTTGTTCTCTGTCCTGAAGAGGTCTCTCATGGTTTGTTTCTCTCTCTCCTTTTCCCCCCACTTCCCATATATTCATCTGTTCGCTCAGCATTATACATGCTAGCTCCACCTATGTCATGGCAAATGGCAAGATTTTATTTTATTTTTTTTTAGATTTTTTTAAAGATTTTATTTGACAGACAGAGATCACAAGTAGGCAGAGAGGCAGGCAGAGAGAGAGAGAGAGGAGGAAGCAGGCTCCCTGCTGAGCAGAGAGCCCGATGCAGGGCTTGATCCCAGGACCCTGGGATCATGACCTGAGCCGGAGGCAGAGGCTTTAACCCACTGAGCCACGCAGGCGCCCCAGATTTTATTCTTTTTGATGACTGAGTCGTATTCCATTGTACGTATAGACCACATCTTCTTTATCCACTTGTCAGTGGTGGACGTTTGGGCTCTCCCCACAGCCTGGCCAATGTTGATAATGCTGCTATAAACACTGGGTTGCAGGCACCCCTTTGAATCTGTATTTTTGCATCCTTTGGGTAAATACCTAGGAGGCAGTTGCTGGATCGTAGAGTAATTCTATTGTGAATTTTCTGAGGAGCCTCCATACCGTTCTCCAGAGTGGCTGCACCAGCTTGCATTCCCACCGACAGTGTAGGAGGGTTCCCCTTTCCATGCATCCTCACCAACACCTGTTGTTTCTCATATTGTTAATTTTAGCCATCTGACAGGTGTGAGGTGGGATCTCCTCATGGTTTTGACTGGCATTTCCCTGATGATGAGTGACATTGAGCATCTTCTCCTGTGTCTGTTGGCCATCTGGATGTTTTCTTTGTTCATGTCTTTTGCCTCTTTCTTAACTGGGTTATTTGTTTTTTGGGTATTGAGTTTGATCAGTTCTTTATAGAATTTGGATGCTAGTCTTTTATTAGATATGTCATTTGCAAATATCTTCTCCTGTTCTCCCGGGAAACCAATATTGCACTGTATGTTAACTAAAATTGAAATAAAAAATGAAGTCAAACTCATAGAGGCAGAGAGTAGAATAGTGGTTGCCGAGGGCTGGGGAATGGGAGAAATGGGGAGTAACTACTAATAGGTAATTCAGTGATAAAGAAAAACTTCTAGAATGAGGTCATCATGAGGGTTATACAGCACTGTGAATGTACTTAGTGTAACTGAATTATAAACATTTTAAATGGCTAAAATGGCAAATTCTACATCATGTGTTTTTTTTAACCACAGTAAAAATGTGGAAGGGAAAAAATAATAAAGTGATTTCCATTATTAGCAAGACTTATTCATGCATATAAATATATACATAGGAAGCAAGATAAATACTGAAGTGCTGTCTTTTTCCCCTGATTCTTCTTTTGCCAGCATTTTGTTCGATGGATGCATGGCAGTTGCATAGAATGCCCTCCTCAGAAGGGGGAGGAAGAAGAACTTGTTATAATCAGCTTCTACAGCGATATTTCGGTGAACCCTCAGATAATTGAACAAGCTGTTATGATCCCCCAGAATGTCCACAGGATTCTGATGAGTCTTATGAAGTACCTCCAGAAATGGAAGAGGTACCGACCTCTGTGGAAATTGGACAAAGCCATTGTGATGGAGAAGTTCGCCGCCAAGAGACCTCCTTGCGTGGCGTATGATGAAAAGTTGCAGTTCTATTCCAAGATAGCCCAAGACGTCCTGCGTCACCCTTTAATCAAGGATGATCACTGCATTAGGCTCCAGCTAGGGCCTCTGGCAAACACCGTGCAGGAAAATGCCAAGTCCTGGGTGACCTCGCTTGGGAAGCTTCTCAATGAGTCCGCAAAGGAGGAGCTTTATAATCTCCATGAAGAGATGGAGGTAGCAAATCACTGGTTTTAATGAAACTGCTTCTCATGAAAGTTGGGTCTTCCCTTGGGACTGTTTTTTCTAGGTTCATTAAGTGTCCGTCATCTTTTCTTTTCTAGATCCTGACCAAGAACCTGAAGAAGAGCCCCAATACCCTTGAAGATCTCAAGTTTGTCCTTGGAACCATTGCAGAAATTAGAAGTAAATCTCTGATCATGGAACTGAGATACAGGGATGTCCAGGAGCGATACCGCACCATGGCGATGTATAATGTCTTTGTGAGTGAATGATTTTCTTATCATTGAATTCTAAGACCCTTTTCAGAGATGTTTCTCAAATATGACCTTTTTAAAAAAAAAAAAGATTTTATTTATTTATTTGACAGAAATCACAAGTAGGCAGACAGGCAGGCAGAGAGAGGAGGGGAAGCAGGCTCCCTGCTGAGCAGAGGGCCCGATGCAGGGCTCGATCCCAGGACCCTGAGATCATGACCTGAGATGAAGGCAGAGGCTTTAACCCACTGAGCCACCCAGGCGCCCCTCAGATATGACTTTAAGTAGTAACATTTAAATGCAAAGCAACCCCACAGTTATTTAGAATAATGGAAACAGATTATTTCTTGATCTTGCATGGCTCAAGTAGTATTTTTTCATAGATTGATCTATAACTGCACACCATGTTGATTCTCCCCCTTGTTTTGTTTTCTTCTCTTTTTTCTTATTTTTGGTGTTAACTTCCTTTAATAAGTAAAAGGCTTTTGCAAAAATGATAGGTGAGAGAGGGAGAGTCAGAGAGGGAGGGGGATGATGTGATAGAAGAAATGGGTAGAGGATAATAATTCAGTTCTCTTTATCAGGGGTCATTCAGGGTGGTTTCAAGGACCTTTAGAAGTCTGTGGAGGAGTTTGAGGGGGTCTGACCTCTCCGTGAAACTGCATGCAAAACTTTGCAGGCTGTATGTCACATACACTCGAAAAGAATCACCTGGAAAAACAGACTAGAAAGAAGCAGATAACCATTATAAGTCTATGCTTGCCTAAGATTTGTATTTCAGCATTTATGTTGCTTGACTGCTTTGAAGACCTTCACGAGCGATAGCCCAAGAAGCTAGAGATCCTCTCACCAGAAAAATGTACAGCATTGCAAAACTTGTATTTTTATAATTAAAAGAAAAGTTCTCAATGTTGTCTTTGCTTCCATCTACTAAGTAAAACTTTGAAAAAGTCTGTGTCTTAGAGCTCCATTAGGGTCTGCTTGTGTTGTCTGTGTGTCTCTTGGTTTCCTTCAAGTCATTTTGCTCCTCATTTACCTGTTATTTCTGATTGAGTTCTGGACATTGTACGTAACAAATTGTTAGAATTGGAGGCTCCAGATGTTGTATTTCATCAGAGAACACGTGTTTTTGCTTCTGACAGACAGCACAGCTGGATGCACCAGCAAGCTAAGATAACCTTGTTTTAATTGGAGATTGTGTTGATTCGAAGCTGGATTTTAGTTTATGAAGGGCTTAGCTCTCTAGGTTCTCTCTCTGTCTGTATTAATTATTATTTTTTTTTTAAATTTTATTTATTTATTTGTCAGAGAGAGAGAGAGCGAGAGAGCGAGCACAGGCAGACAGAGTGGCAGGCAGAAGCAGGCTCCCTGCCGAGCAAGGAGCCCGATGTGGGACTCGATCCCAGGACGCTGGGATCATGACCTGAGCCGAAGGCAGCCGCTTAACCAACTGAGCCACCCAGGCGTCCCTGTATTAATTATTTTTAAATGTGATTTCATTCTGATTTTGTTTGCATTATAAATATATACTATTTTTTTCTAATTGAAGCAGTTTTCTCATGAGCTCAAATAAGCCAGCCTGCTATTATAGAAGCAGAAATCCTTGTGGGGAGTAGCTTTGACCAGAATTCCAGTTCCAAATTGCAGACTACTTATTGTTCATTCTGTTTTTTTTAAATTAAAAAAATTTTTTTAATTAGCCTTCTGATGCGGAGAAAGAACTGGTTAACAACATCGAAAACATGTGGTTGAATCTGTTTAACGACTCTGTGAATGTGGAGCACGCTCTTGGGGGCATCAAGAGAACTTTCACAGAGGTACCTTTTAAATTTTATACTTTCTGAGTAAAGATATTGACAAATATCCCTTGGGATAAATTAATGCAATCCTGCCCTTCTCAGATTACTCGAGGTGAAATATCGAATTACAGACAGCAGATAGAGGATTTCGCAAAGCGTTTTTACCGTGAAGGCCCTGGTTCTGTTGGCGACGATCTTGATAAAGGTAAGAATGTTCCCGTTGGACTGACTGAGGTACTCGAGTGTGGTTTGCTTAAGAATTTCATGGGATGATGGAATGGAGCCCTGGCGTTTGACCTTGACTATACACTGAGTTCACCTGAGAATCCCAAAAGCACACGGATGCCTGGGGCCCAGATCCGATGAGTCCAATCCTGGTTTTGGAGGGTGTTCCAGATGCCAAGATTTTTAAAGCTCCCATGGGCATCCTCATGTACAGCCCAGGTTGATGGAGGGATAAATGCAAAGGAGACAGAGTTTTCTAACTGGAGAATTTCACATACATACTTGGCCCTCTGGTTTCCTTTGGAATGACGGAGAGCTACAGTTGTGGTAACTCCCAACGCGTCTTCCCAGATGGCTTCTGTGGATGGAATGATAGTTTATGTCCACTGCCTGTGATTTCTTACTCAATTTTGTATACCTTGTATTTCTAGGCACTCACTGATCTATGTGTTTACTTACTAGGAGTAGAACTTCTAGCCTCTTTTGAAAGAGAGCTCACAAAACATGAAAAGAACCGCCAGGAGCTGGCTAATGCTGAGAAACTTTTTGATCTTCCAATTACAATGTACCCAGAGCTGCTCAAAGTGCAGAAGGAAATGAATGGGCTGAAGGCCATCTACGAGCTCTACGAAGGACTAAAGGTAAGCGTCCGGCAGCACACCCCTCCCTGAAGGCAGTGTGGGGACTAACTGGGCCAGTGGATTGTGAGGCCACCATGATAAGGAGACTGGGGCCAATTTCGTAGAGGCTCTCACTTTGGCTCTTGGGAAGCAGTTATGGGGAGTAATTGCCGATGGATCCAGGGTTTCCCTTTGGGGAGAAAGTCATGGAACTGGATGTGGTGATGATTGTCCAACATGGTGACTATACTTGATATCAGCGAATTGGACGTGTGAAAGTGCTTAAAATGGTAAATGTCATGTGTATTTTACCACAATAATAAAAAAGAACACTCCCTTTGGTGGCTAGGGTTTGGGTAAGGAGTGGGGTGAACCATGTAGTTAGAAGTGGAAATTAAAAGTAATAGCTGTTGGGGTGCCTGGGTGGCTTAGTTGGTTAAGCGTCTGCCTTTGGCTCAGGTTGTGATCCTGGCATCTTGGGATCGAGCCCTGGGTCAGGCACCCAGCTCAGTGGGGAGGCTGCTTCTCCCTCTCCTTCTGCCTCCTTCTCATGTGCGCGCGCTCTCTCTCTCTCTCTCTCAAATAAATTAAAATCTTTTAAAACAAAATAGCAACTATCATGACATTTGGATTCCCTCTTGGGGTTTGTTCCCATGCAAATTCATGCCATTCATTCATTCATTCCTCTACCGCTTCAATCTGCTCGGTAGAGCCCAGCGCTGTGCTGATTGGAGAGGAGGGCCTGGAAGGGAGTTGCATCTGTCCATTCCATTTCTGCCCTCTTGAGTCCCCAGGAGACAATGTTTAAGTTTGGTTCTCCCAAGAAACAGAATCAATAGGCACCAAATCGATCGATCTATCATCTATCTATCCACCTACCTATCTATCTAATGTAAATTCTATGCCCAATGTGGGGCTCAAACCCACTGTGCTCTACCCACTGACCTAGCCAGGCGCCCCACCAAATAGATTTGTTATAAGACAATAATCATACAGTTACGGAGAGTAGAAGTCCCCATATGTGGAGCTGGCAAGCTGGAGACCCAGGAGAGCAGACCGTGTAGCTATGGCTCAGGTCTGAGCGCAAAGGCAGGAGAAGGCTGGTGTCCCAGCTTGAAGACAGAGAGTCCTTTCTTACTCAGTCTTTTTCTCTCCGGTCCTTGAGTGGATGGGGTGAGGCCCGCCCTCCAAGGGGAGGGAAATCTGCTCAGGATGCTGATAGCAATGTCAACATCACCCAGAAACACCCTGGGAAATGTTGTCTGCAATGATGTTTAACCAAATATCCGTGCACCTGTGGCTTGGTCAAGTTCACCCATAAAGTTAACCACTGTGCTGTCCCACAAACAAATCACCGTAGTGCTCTGATGTGTGATAGGGTTACAGTCGACAGAGCACTGTGGGGCCCAGGGGAGGAAGGTGGTGGCTCAGGGTGGTGGCATTTGAGCAAGCCCTGAGCCAAGAGCAGGTTTTCCCTGGAGTAGTCATTGGATTTAGGGCCTGTCCTACTTCGGCGTGACCTCCTCTTACTGAGTTCCATCTGCAAAGGCCTGATCTCCAGATCAGGTCACGTTCTGAGGTTCCAGGGGAATGTGAGTTCTGGGGAGGGGGACACCCTTCAGCCTGGTACAACAGGGAGTGGGGTTCTCCAACATCAGATACCATAAGAAGATGCCCCTAAAAGGAAAGGAGAGGAGAGGCCTCTAGTAGGAGGAAAAACAGGTAGGTAGAATGTCTTGGAAGCCAAGTGAAAACAGCCTTTCCAGGGGGCAGGGCTGCCCGACTGCCCCACATGCTGTGTCAGATCCAGTAAGGGGGGGTATGTGGAATGAGCACTGAATTTCACATCACGGAGGCCACCGTGACCTTGGGAAGAAACATTTCGATGGAATAGTAGCCGTCAAAGCCTGATTAGAGTGAGTCCAAGGTATTTGCTCCAAAGCAAAGAAAGCATAGGTCCCTGCAAAGACTTATACGTCCATGTTCACAGAACTTTCCTTGTGGTAGCCCAAGACTAGAAACAACCCAGTGCCCCACCAAGTGGATGGGTAAACTGTGCCAGTCCATCCCACGGGATGCGAGAAAGTCGTAGAAAGGATTGAACTGTTGATGTCCTAGGGCAACGATGTGGATGGTCTCAAAATTGTTTTGCCGAGATACCGAAGAGCACATCCTGTATGATTCTGTCTGCATACAATTCTAGAACATGCCAATGAATTTATCATGGCGGAAAGCAGGGCAATGTGTGTGGGTGGGAGGGGAGTTACAGAGAGACAGGAGGAGACTTTTGAGAGCTGCAAACGAGTTCACGATCTCAACTGTGGTGATGACCTCATGGGTGGGCACACATGCCCAAATGTGGCAAATTGTGTGTCTAAATATGTCTAATTATGTATGCTAATTAATTCCCAAAAAAGATGAAAAAAGAGAATGGGGAGAGAGGAATCAGAAGTGCCAAATCTAGACAACTTTCCCAATGTGTTTTGTTGCAAAGGGCAGCAGAGAAATGAGTGGCAGTTGGGTGGAAGGGATGTGGGGTCAGGATAATTTTTTTTATGATGGGAGAAATAAAAATGGGAATTACCTAGTTATGGGAATGATCCAGGAAGAAGGAAACACGGTGATAGACAGAAGGGAGACTTGCTTGAGTGATGTCTCTTGTCCTTGAATCCGAGGGAAAGGTTGGGGTCGGCATGTGGCCTTGGGTAGGAGGCAGTAGGATCATATGGGGAAGGCAGAGCATATGCCCAGATGTGCTTCCGGTGGGAGATGTTGGACGGTCGGTTCTGATTGCTTCAGAGACGTGCGTAGCAAGATGATCAGCAGAGAGAACAATGGGCAGGAGGGGTGTGGCCGGTTGAGGATAATGAAGCAGGGGTGAGGTGGTGGTATGGGAAAGAATGGGGAAGCAGCTGGGCCCCAAGGGAAGGCAGCATTAGGGCCTTGGATTTAGACCGAGGCCAGTGAATGAGGTCGAGTGTCCTCAGCCATCATGGTTGGCTGTCTGGGGACAGGAGTTGAGCACTGAACAAATGTCAAGGAGTGGATTTAACCACAGTTGATGTTTTTCCAAATGTGTCAGTGAGAGAGGGGAGGGAAATGGAGGGTGGAGGAAAGAAAGGCCCATTAATGATGGACAGGCTGTACGTTTAGGTGTAGGAACTCCAAAAATACTTTGTTTCTTTCTGCCTCATTTCTCATAGAATTTTTGCAAGGAAAAGTTAATGACTTGTGAATGTCATCTCAAAATAATCCAAAAATGTGTTTGAGCTTTTAATATCTTTTCAGAAGATGAAGAAAAAAATGAAAAAATATAAATATATCTTAATGTCATTTACATCTAAGTCCAAAAATGACCGTTTGTATATTTCATCAATTAACACAATTTTCTGTTAAATACATTTTGTGACTCAAAACAACCCCATTGAGCCTTGAGGTCACAGGTTGCAAATGCAGACTATCCAAGATGGTAAGTTTTATTAAGGTAGTACTTTATATGCTAAATATCAGGAAATCCAGCACAAAATGCTGATTATCTGTACGCTAATCTGGCAGGATTATCCAAATTATAAGTATTTTGCAATCTTAGCTGCTTTTATTGGGAAAGAGAAGCACATTATGACTGTGCCTGAATGAAATACAGGCTTTAGGAACGAAGATGTTCTGTGACTTAAGAGATGCCTGTTCCTGATTCTCCCTTTTCTCCCCTGCCAAGGAAGACGTATTTTTGGATTCCACACATCCTCAAGAGACCGCATTATATTTTGGCCGGGCCTTGAAAAAGTTGGAATAATTTTGTTTGTATTTTGGAGCCAGTAATCCATACTTCCTTTTGTGAACCTGAGGTTCTGGTGGCTAGATGGGCGCTCCGGTTCGCAAAGAAGGGGGCGTGACCAAGGATGGAGTACGGGCTCCCGCCGGTCAAAGGGGCCTTGTTGATGGACTGTTTCTCACCCGTTTCCAGGCTGCGAAAGCAGAATGGTCCCAGACCCTCTGGATCAACCTGAATGTTCAGTTCCTCCAGGAAGGAATCGATGGTTTTCTCAAGTCCCTCAGAAAGCTGCCCCGGCAGGTCCGAAACTTATCGGTGGCCTACCATTTAGAAGCAAAGATGAAGGCATTCAAAGACTCGATTCCTTTACTTCTTGACTTGAAGCACGAGGCCCTAAGAGACAGGTTGGTTTTGTTCTGCTAGCCCTTCAGACAGGGGGAGACGCTTCAGTCTAAAATAGGTCCTTGCTTCGATCTGATGACAGAGCCCAAGGTTGCAACAGCCCCACCGAGATTTTAAGATGCAGGTCACATTTCTACAGACATATTTCCTCGAGAACTTTCTAGACAATTGCCAACCACAAGGATTCTCTTATTTTTTTTAAAAGCACAAACCCACCAGTTGTAAGTGGGCATTTGTGGTTGCTTCATTCGAACGGTTTAAGAAAACAAAAAACAAACCAGTAGGGGATCTAGATCAATGCCATCCAGTATTTGCAGAAATCCGTGACCCAGGTACTGATTTAAAACGTTTCCATTAGCTGCTTTAAAAGAAACAGGTAAAAATAATTTTAGTAACAAATTTTAACTAACCCAGTCTGTACAAAACATTATCATTTCAACATGCAATCGCTACGAAACATTTCTTGTGCGATATTTTATGCTCTTCTTTAAAAAAAAAAAGTATGTTGCCATTGGCCCGTATTTTTTGCGTATAGCATCTTTAATTTGGACTTGCCCCCCAGCGACAGTGACTTGTGACAGGTATCACTAGTAATTCAATGAAGCAGCCGGTCCTGCAGGTGGGTTGGAGGAGAGCCCCTCCTCATTTGTCTGGGATCATCGGGACGTGTCCACACGGGGACAGGAATGAGCAGGGTTCACGCTCTCCCTGCCACGCTCCTCTCTTCATTGTCTCTCCCAGCGGGCGGACAGAGTCGTGGGACGCCGTCCGAGGGCGACGTCATTCTGCTCAGCAGGAAAGCGTTTTCTAGCTACAGTTCCGTTTTTCGAGCCCATAAGCCAGGGTTTCCCAAACTTAGCTCCCTTCTCACCACTTTTTTCCTGTGCTCGCCAATACCCTTTATACGGTCATCAACTTGATTTTTTTTTCTAACAGCCTTTTTTTTTTTTTTTTGTACTTGAACATGTTCTAAGAAGGAACTCACACCACCGCCATACCTGGGAAATGGAAAGATTTTGCCTTAAATAGAAAGCAATTATAAAAATGAAAACATTAGAGGGGCGCCTGGGTGGCTCAGTAGGTTAAAGCCTCTGCCTTCGGCTCAGGTCATGATCCCAGGGTCCTGGGATCGAGCCCCGCATCGGGCTCTCTGCTCAGCAGGGAGCCTGCTTCCTCCTCTCTCTCTGCCTGCCTCTCTGCCTACTTGTGATCTCTGTCTGTCAAATAAATTAAAAAATCTTTAAAAAAAATTAGAAAAATTTAGCTCAAAACGGTCGCCTGTCGCTTAGTGGGAGGCCTACCCTGGCTATAGGGTGGACTGCGAGGAGGTGTCACAGGCCAGCAGCAGGGACCAGACACTCTCTCCTTGATGTAATCGAAGGAGTGGAGGGAAACTGAAAAGGGAATCCCCTTTTCTCTGTGACCTGGTGTTATCCATGCTGTGACACCTGTGTCTCCCCACCCCCCGGCCTGGGCTGTGACACTACTTCCTGTCAGCTCCTGGCCGAGGCCTGGGAACAGGGGAAGAGGAAGAGAAGAGTCTCCTTTCTGGCCATTTCTGGTTTGTGGGGATTTTTTTTTTTTTTTTGGTGAATTTTTTAAAAAAGATCTTTTTATTCATTTTAGACAGAGTTTGGGAGTGGGGGAGGAGCAGAGGGAGAGACAATCTCAAGTGGACTCCGAGCTGAGCTCAGAGCCTGACAAGGGGCTCGGTCCCACGACCCCGAGATCATGAGCGGAGCCGAAGTCAAGAAGCAGACGCTCAACCACCGAGCCGCCCAGGAACCCCCTTTTGGGGTAGATTTTTACAAAAAAGTTCAGTGATCTGGTGCTTACAGCTTATATGCTGGTTACCTGGCATTCTAGAAGCTGGTCTAGCACCACACTTAGCTGCTTTATTATCTGCATTCCATATAAATGGAACTATTGAACAAGGCCCACCTGCAGGTCAGATGGGAACCTTGAAAGAAGGCCGGATTGGGCCCAGGGCAGAGCAGCTGTGCGCACAGAGGCCTGCCCTCGCCCTCCCGTCCACGGCAGACCCCCTCGTACTATGTCTGTGCTCTGTGGCTTGCTCTCCGCACTGGGAACCGTTGGTGATTATTCAGTGTGTGGATCTGTTGTGTCGTGTCCCGGTCGTGCCCCCAAGTCGGCGCAGTCCCCGCGGGCAGGAGCCTGGCTTTTGCTCCGCTGGGCCACAGGCTACGTGATGGAAGTAGGTTCCCAAAAGTTAAAAGCCGCCTGTTTCCTTCGATGGTCATGAAGCCATCTAAGACGGTATCTTGTTGGAGGCGGTTTCCTGGGTTTGATTCTGGAAGCCGGTGGGATTTTTGGAAAACTCTGGAACCATGATTCCAGTGGTGCCCTCATTTATCGTGGGATTTGTCCTGGGGTTTAGGTGGGAATAATTAAATTCACTCCGTCCAGGAGGCATAAAGGCTTTTAACGTGGCTGCACTTTCAGGCATTGGAAAGAGCTTATGGAAAAAACGGGCGTATTTTTTGAAATGACAGAGACGTTCACCTTGGAAAACATGTTTGCTATGGAACTTCACAAACACACGGATGTTCTCAATGAGATCGTAATGGCCGCTATCAAGGAGATTGCCATTGAGAAGGTAAGACTGTTTTTAGTTACAAAACAATTGAGAAAAGTAAGAGAATTCTTTTTATTTTATTTACTTTCAGTATAATTAACATGGGGTGTTCTATTACTTCCAGAGAATTATTATTATTTTTAAAAGATTTCACATATTTATTTGAGAGAGTGAGCATGAGTGGTGGGAAGGGGCAGATGGAGAGGGAGAGGCAGGCTCCCTGCGGAGCCCAACACGGGGCTCGATCCCAGGACCCTGGGATCATGACTTGAGTCAAAGGCAGACGCTTAACCAACTGAGCCACCCAGGCTTCCCTGGGAGACTTACTTTTTTTTAATCCAAAGGGAAAACATTTGTTATAGTACTCCTTGTATTTGAGTAATAAGGAATTGTTAGCTTTACAAATATGATTTCTGCCTTGGTTAAATTTTTTATTGTTCTAAATTATAGTTTTACTTCCAATGCATTTATTAAATGTACTTATTAAATGTATTCATGGATGCTCATGGGGGAAAGAGGAGAAAATAAATCACTGAAAATTCTACCACCTGAAGGTAATTATTAGTAACATTTCAGTGTATGTCCTTTAATACTTAAAAGTGTGTAACACAGGCATGCACAGACATATACACACACACATACTGTACATACAGTCATAACACAGGTTTAAACACACATCCATGTACATACCCCTACACATACGTGCATAAATGCACACATCACACATACACATGTATGCAAGCATACATACATGCATCGCATGCACATAGCACACACATAAATATCGATACAGCTGGTTTTTGAAAATACAATCATTAATGGGCATATTCCTTTGTAATCAGATTCTCTTGTTTCGCGGCAAATACGGGCAGGATCATGTAGGTGTGCAGGGAGGGGGGCCGGGAAATCTAGACCCTGGTTCTGGGGCTGAGTGACCTTGCCAAGCTGAGTGATGTCTCCAAGCACCCCATTGGCATCTCTAGACTGTGGATAGTCAGCCTTACTTCGCTAGGGCACTTTGCGGACGGGAAGGCGATCCTGTATACACCATGCTCACCGGGCACCTGGCTGGTGCTCGGTCAGTTGGTGTTGGGGTCGCTGTGACAGAATGTCTGCTTCCCTGGAAAACTGCCCTGGGATCTCGGTTGAGCAGCTGACCAAAGGCAAGCTCAGGAAGCTGCTACTGGGTGGGAGTTCTGTTTTTTCCAACATCTGTGCCCAAACCACTCTTTTTTTTTTTTTTTTTTTTTTTTTTTTTTTGGGTCTTCCTGACCAGGCGGTGAAGGAAATCCTGGACACGTGGGAAAGTATGAAGTTTACTGTGGTCAAGTATTTCAAAGGTACCCAGGAGCGAGGCTATATCTTGGGGTCTGTCGACGAGATCATCCAGAGCCTTGATGACAACACCTTCAACTTGCAAAGCATCTCGGGAAGCAGATTCGTGGGGCCTTTTCTGCAGACGGTTCACAAATGGGAGAAAACACTTTCTCTCATCGGGGAAGTCATTGAGGTGAGAGGAAAGCAGGAGAGCACTTTCACATGAGAATATTTCGTGCTCAGACCCTGAGGACCCTCCCACATGCTTTTTCTGGCTTGATTTATTTTGGGGGTGGGGGTGTGTGTGCACATGATTGGAAGAGTCAACCTGAGGTTTTATTTCAATGTTTTTTCAACGTTTTCAATGTGTTTGTAACTTCTGTGATTCTTCATTGGGTCTCTTTCCTCTGTCCCTGTTCTTGTTGGATACTGTCCTGCTCTTGTTGTCTGGGTACAGTCACCTCCTTTACAAAATGGAAGAATTTAAACATGTTTAAAGCCCTTTTCAGATTTTTCCATATTTATTCTCAAGTTTTGTGTGTGTGTGTGTGTGTGCACACGCATGTGTGTGTGTGTGACTGTCTTTCCCTATAGTGGGTTTTTCTCTGTGGGATCTGTTTTTGCCTGTGTTGGCTTCACTTTTCAAGGGTTTCTGCGGTTTCTTCAAGTCTTCCTGTCATAGTGGATAGCGCTGAACAAGGTGGCTTGACACTTTCTTCTTCTTGTGGGACATGCTAGCGCAGACCTCTCTGAGTGACCCAGGCCCAGCTCACCATTTTCGTGTGGCTGTCTTTCTTTTTCCCTCCCCAGATCAGGGGCAAGGGCCTTGTTAGGCCACAGACTTGAGTTTGGGCTGGGATGATACCAGCCTTGGTTCACTGGCTGGGGAGGCGGCCCAGGCCCTCACCCCTCTCAAGCATGATCTTCCTTCACTTGCTTGTTTTTGTCCATTACTTTTCATTAGGTAGGATATAGCACTGTTTCCTCTTTTTTCATTATTAAAAAAACTTTTTTTTAAATGGATATGAAATTTACATAATGTAAAATTAACTGTTTTATTCATGTTTAAGAAGATTTATTTATTTTAGAGAGGAGGGAAGGAATGGAGGGAGTGGAAGAGAGAGAATCTTCAAGCAGATTTCCATCTACAGAGTCTGATGCGGGACTCGACCTCACCACCCTGAGCTGTAAACCAAGTCACATGCTCGACTGGTTGAGCCACCCAGGCGCTCCGGTCTGGGCTTAAAAAAAAAAAAAAAAAAAAAAAAATCTATCCTTTCTTCCTCTGGGTAATAGGGCTCCCACCTCTGCTCACAACCAGAAGTTTCTTTCTTGTTCTGGGCTGGTGCAGAGAGTTTTCTTTTGCTTTTGTGTGGGGCTTTGTATCTTAACATACTTAGCTATGATTTCTCCAGCGTTCTTGTATATGTGGAAAAAAGTGTGCACGCCCGCTCTGTGGTCTTGCCTGGGGAGACTTTCGACCCGCGCTGCTGCACGTCCTGTCTTAGGGTGGGAGTTTGCCCTCCGCACCTGTGCTGACTTTGCCTTGTGCACTTCCAGATTTGGATGTTGGTTCAGAGAAAATGGATGTATCTTGAAAGCATTTTTAT
>PISX010025717.1:0-25720 GCA_004024625.1 Mellivora capensis | reverse complement strand
ATTATCGATAGATACGTTCTTATTGACATCGTGTTACCTTTGGAGTCTTTCTTTCTGTAGATTGTCTCTATATTTCTGTACAATGATATTCTTGGGGTTTTTCCTCTTTTATAGAATCCCCCTTAGTATTGCCTGTAATGTAGGCTTGGTGTTTACAAACTCTTTTAAGGTATGGCGGTCTTGGAAACTCTTTATATCTACTTTTTAAAAAAATGATTTTATTTATTTTAGAGAGAGAAGAAGAACATGCACATCTGCTCAAATGTGAGCAAGAAGAGGTGCAGAGGGGGACACGGAGGAAAAATCTCAGGTAGACTCCATGCTAAGCATAGAGCCCAATGTGGGGCTCAATCTTATGACCCTGAGATCATACCTGAGCTGAAACCAAGAGCTGGATACTTAACCCAGTGAACCATCCAGCCATTCCCTAACCAAACTCTTCAAGAGGTTTCATTTTTCCTCCACACTATTCTGATTTTTTACCTCCTGCCCACTCCTCAACCTCAAAAACTCAGTTTCTACCTTCATCACTTTACCAATAGAGATCTTATTAAGGTCACTAATTTATTCCATGTCACAAATCTATGGACATGTTTCAGTCCTCATCTATTACATATGTGTTAAATATGTGTTAATCACCTCTTCTTTTGAAATACTTTCTTCCCACAGCTACTTGGGTTCGCTCTCCTATCTCTAGTCACACCTGTATTTACTTTGCAAGCTCATCACCATCCACCCAGCTATCCAATATTAGACTTCCAAAAGCCTGAGTAGTAGACAAACTTTCTGTCTTATCCTTATGCTTTTCTGAGAAAGTCGCATCCAGGTCCACAGCTTTAATCACCGTAAACACTATGATTACTCTCCATATTTATGTCTCTAGTCCAGGACTATTCTCTGAGTTTAAGATCTTTGTTATCAACTTCCCATCCTAAATATTCATTTGAAAGTCTAAAACTCAACATATCTAAATTTGGTCCATTTAAATCCAACATATATAGAAACCAATGTATTGATTTTTCCCCTAAAATGTGATTGTACTTCTGTTTCCCCTATCTCAACAAATCTGACACAACTTAGAGTTCTATCTAAACCTTCCTCACCCCTCCACTTATATGCAGTCCATCACAAAGTCCTACCGATTTCACTTCCATCTCAAATCCACTGAATTTTCACCCTCTTGATTAGTACCAGTTTACTCTAAGACCAGCATCTTTCACCTAAACTACTGTAGTAGCCTCCTAACTGATCTCCTTGCATTCATCTAGCCTTCTCTAATCTAATCTATGCACTGCAGCCAGCATAATCTTTTCAAAATGGAGATGCAGTTATTTCCCAGCCACTATTCCTAACCATCCACCTCCCATCTAACTGAGCCGAAGATTGTCAGCAGACACAAACTGGTCCAGGCAACTGTGACTGCATGTATGTGTGGGTTGGAGTAAAAGAGAAATATCTACATAAGCAAGTCTGAAAATATGTCTGATTGTGTATGCATAATCACATTTAAAAGCCTCCCAAAAAATCTGTAGGCTTGTCCACCATTTAAAATCATTTATGCCTTCCCATAGTAAATGTCAAGTTTTTTGCATGGTAAAAGTCTTTCTCAATTTTCATTTTTATTTTTCTCTCTTCAGGACATACAGAAGTTATATAATATAAATTTCAGAGGGCTTTGTCATTTGAGAGGCAGCATGGTAGAGAAGAAAAAGCCTGGATTAGAGAACCAAGCAGATATGAACTTAAATCACATCTCTGAAACTTATAATTAGAGCTCAATTTCTTATTTTGAAATGAGACTCATAAGTTTGTTTGCTCACTTTGTTTTTTGTCTTTTTTTAGAATTTGATGAGCTCATCTATGCAAAAATTCTAACACATCATCTGACATGCAGTAGGTGGCCACTGAATGTGTTGTTCCTTCCACCAGAATAAGTGGTGCCAAAATATTTTAGTCAAAAGAAAATCCCAAGATCATTTGTAAGTTTTCCCATAGTCTAAGCTTTCTTCACAGACAATTGGAAGAGAGTGTTGAGTTGAAATTTTATTTTTTTATTCGTTTTAACTAACATATATTGAGTACTTCCTACATACTTGGCTTTAAGCTATGTCATTTACATTCATTTTAATCACCACAAATGCCCTATGATATATCATACTACCCTATTTTATAACTAAAAAGTGCCAGAGCTAAAATCTGAACTCAGGTCAAATTGTGTTTTTTTATTTTTTTTTAATCTATACGACTGTGTCCTCTCTCATTGAAAGGCTCACTACAGAAAATATAAAGGAGAATGGCTGCCTTTGATCATCTAGTTTCATTAGGGACCTACAGAACACTTCATTTTGCCAAAATCCAGAGCCAGAAACCCAACCATATGAACTTCTTTACATGAAACAATTTAACTTCATTACATTACATGGCAATTCCAAGAGTTGAGACCTGAAATACACTTTATTTTTTCATGTCTGATATTATCCAAATAATCTTTCTGGAATTATAGCATTTAATACCTTTCTCTGGCAGTATTAAATACCAATACCCCAAAGGATTGTTCATGCAGAGTTAAAGATAGGAATTTGGCAAGAACAGAGATACTTAATTATGATCTTTATAGAATCAAGAATAGAAACCAGACTTTGACAGCATTGTGTATGAAACTATGTAAGCCTCTATCTTTGACAATAGTGATAGGTTTTCAAACAAACTATCTCTGAAAGGAAAATTTGAACCCCAAAGAATAATGTATAGGGACTTTGCACCCATAATAGCTATGCAACATGATATGCACTAAGTTCATATATAAAGAAACATTTATTTTTCCCCAAGGCTGACTAAGGGTTGAAATCTATCCCATAAGGGAGTTCTATGGCAGTACCCAAAGAAAAACATGTCTGTCTAACAGCCCCAAAAGAAATCCATAGGAAAATATGAGAGATGTGTCTGAAACACTAGTTCACAAATCTGACTGTGTTTCATAGTATTGGTGGAAGTTTGAATTCAAGAACCAGTATGAAAACAAGAGTACCTAGAGTCAGATAGAGTCATTGCTTTTCTTTGTTGGTTCTTGATAACCCTGAACTGCAGTTCTATGAAATCTAATACGATGCAATCTACTAATGTTTTGTGTAAGTATATCTTAGATCTGACAGCAATGACTTTTTATAGCTGATGAGTCTCAGCTTGACTTTGATCACATTTTATCATTTGAAATAATGAAGATGTACTCACGTATACTTAATAATCTTGTACAATGCCGAGTATGTGGTAGGTGCTCAATGGAATGCTGATCTATTGACAAGTGTCTCTTAGAGTGCTAATGATGTTTTTAAGAGGCCAAAATTTAGCTAATAAACTTTCTCTTTTTTATGATTTCAAATGACTAACTTTCATCCTCAGAGCAACCTATGGCCAAAATATCAACAAATCCAATTTAAAAAGACAATTAAGTGCATAGAAAATGTCAAGAGTGATGAACTTCAAGAAAAAGAGCCATCATTTAAAAAAAATATCAGTCATACTGAAACTTTTTAATAAAATATCTCTTCAGATAATTTTTAAATAATTAGAAATTGTTAAAGAGAGTTGAATAGAGCTACTTAATTCAATTCTACATAATAGGCCTAATCTCACAAAACAAAATAGCATAACTTTGTGTTGATGTGGCAGATACATCCTAAGGTGACCCCAATTAGTCAATGTCTTCTATAATCCTTTCCCCTTCAGTGTGGGAGGAATCCGTGACTTGCTTCTAACAAAAAATGTTAAAGGCATTAGGTTGTCACTGCTTTGATTTGATTGTTATATAGCTAAGGTAATGGAATACTGTTATTCCCACAATTACATTGTTATTATATTAGTTTCTAGGGCTGCCATAACAAAGTCCCACAAATTTGGTGACTTAGAACAATGGGAATTTATTCTCTCATAGTTGGGGACGCTAGCTTCTTGTCCTGTAGCACCCTAAATACAATCTCTGGCTCATTGCCATATGACCATCTTCCTTCTGTGTATCTCTGTGCCTCTATTTTTTTTTTTAAAGAATATGAGTCATTAGACTAGGGCCAACTTTACTCCTCATAAGATGAGTATGACCTCATCTTAATTTGACTACATCAGCAAAGACCTTTCTAATATGGTCACAATGTAAGGTTCTAGGTCGATATGAATTTGGAGAGGAGGGACAACATTTAACCCAGTTCAGTTATCCAACACTCCATCTTAGCAGATAGTGGGGAGAGACTATTCCTTGTTGGCTTGAAGTGAGCTTCCAGGTTTCAAGAAGGCTTACAAGAGAGCCACTGAGCAAGAAATTTCAGGCAATTTCCAGAAGCAGAGAATATCTTGCTCTTAGCTGAGAGCCAGCCAGAAAATGGGGCCCTCCATTCTATAACCATGAGGAAATGGATTCTGCCAACAACCTGAGCTTGAAAGAAACCCGAGTCCCAGAAATTAATGTACCCCCACTGAACCTGGACTATAGCCTTGTGAGGAGACCCTGAGCAGAACACCCAGCTAAACTATGTTAAGACTCCTACACCATGGAAATCATGAGATAATAAGTGTGTCTTATTCCAAGCCACACAATTTGTGGTAATTTGTTACACAGCAATAGAAAACTACAACTGGTATAGTGCTTTAAAGGTTTCATTCACAGTACTTCATTTATACTTGCCCAAGCCAAACCCAAAGGTATTTCTTTCAGTTCTGAATTATATACACTACCAGCATTTAACTGTATTCACATGCATCATCAGGATTGATACATAAAATATAAGTGTGCTTATAAGTGTGCCTCGCAAAATCATAAAATTTTGGTACTCAGAAGAACCTCAGGGAGCATACATTTCAATCATCCAAGTATACAAATGAAGAAACTGAGCCCTGGACACAAAAACTGACTCTTGATCACTAAGGTACCAAGTGGAAAAGGCAAACATGAATTCAGGTTTCCTGGGATCCAGCCCAACATTTTTTTTCAATATTATAGATCATTAGCAACTAACTGGGATCCTGTGAGATCCCTAATGGCAAATAAAAGAAAAGCTAAAAATATGAAAGAAATTGAGGAAGACACAAAGAGTTAGAAAAAACATTCCATGCTCATGGATTAAAACAATAAACATTGTTAAAATGTCTATACTGCCCAGAACAATCTACATATTCAATGCAATCCCTATCAAACTATTATGGACATTTTTTCACAGAGCTGGAAAAATAATTCTAAAATTTTTATGGAACCAGAAAAGATCCCAAATAGCCAGGGAAATGTTGAAGAAGAAAACCAAATCTGGGGTCATCACAATGCCTGACCTCAAGCTATATTACAAAGCTGTGATCATCAAGACACTAGTCAAAAAACAGATACATAGACCAATGGAACAGAATAGAGAGCCCAGAAATGGACCCTCAACTCTATGGTCAACTAATCTTTGACCAAGCAAGAAAGACTATCCAATGTTAAAAAGACAGTCTCTTCAATAAATGGTGCTGGGAAAATTGCACAGCCACATGCAGAAGAATGAGACTGGACCATTCTCTTATATCATACACAAGGATAAACTCAAACTGGATGAAAGACCTAAATGTGAGAGAGGAGGGGCACCTGGGTGGCTCAGTGGGTTAAAGCCTTGCTTTC
The DNA here is from genome assembly GCA_004024625.1 of Mellivora capensis. Lineage (NCBI taxonomy): Eukaryota > Metazoa > Chordata > Mammalia > Carnivora > Mustelidae > Mellivora > Mellivora capensis. The sequence goes on along the minus strand of PISX010025717.1, from coordinate 20,082 downwards.
AGCTCAGGTCATGATCCCAGGGTCCTGGGATTGAGCCCCACGTGGGGCTCTCTGCTCAGCAGGGAGTCTGCTTCCTCCTCTCTCTGTTGCCTCTCTGCCTACTTGTGATATCTGTCTGCCAAATAAATAAATAAAATCTTAAAAATAAATAAATAAATAAATGTGAGAGAGGAGTCCATCAAAATCCTAGAGGAGAACACAGGCAGTAACTTCTTTAACTTCAGCCACAGCAAATTCTTACAAGACACATCTCTAAATGCAAGGGAATCAAAAGAAAACATGAACTATCGAGACATCATCAAGACAAAAGTTTCTGCACGGCAAGCAAAACAGTCAACAAAACTAAAAGGCAACCTACGCAATGGGAGAAGATATTTGCAAATGACATATCAGGAATAGGGCTGGTACCCAAGATCTATAAATAACTTATCAAACTCAATACTCAAAGAACAAATAATCCAGTCAAGAAATGTGCAGAAGACATGAACAGACATTTCTCCAAAAAAGACATACAAATGGCCAACAGACACATGAAAAAATGTTCCACATCACTGGGCATCAGGGAACTACCAAAACAAAACCACAATGAGATACCACCTTACACCAGTTAGAATGGCTAAAATTAACAAGACAGGGAATAATAAATATTTTTTTGTTTTCTCCATACTGTGGAGGATGTGGAGAAAGGGGACCTCTCTTACACGGTTGGTGGGAATGAAAGCTGGTGCAGCCAACTCTGGAAAACAGTATGGAGTTTCCTCAGGAAGTTAAAAATAGAGTTACTCTATGACCCAGCAATTACATTACTGGGTATTTACTCCAAAGATACAGATGTAGTGAAAAGTAAGGGCACATGAACTCCAATGTTCATAGCAGCAATGTCCACAATAGCCAAACTGTGTAAGGAGCTGAGATGCCCTTCAACAGATGAATGGATAAAGAAGATGTGGTTCATATATACAATGGACTACTACTACGTCATCAGAAAGGATGAATATTTACCATCTACATCGATATTAATTATTATTAATTATCTAAGTTTTATTATTTTTATTTTATTTTTATTTGTTATTTATATATCATTTATTAATATTATATATTATTTATTTGTTATTTAATTATTTAATTATTATTATTAATTATCTAAGTATTATTAATTATCTAATAATCTAAGCTTAAGATATTAAGCTAGGTGAAATAAGTCAAGCAGAGAAAGATAATTACCATATGGTTTCACTCATATGTGGAATATAAGAACTAGTGCAGAGAATCATAGGGAAAGGGACGGAAAACTGAATGGGAAGAAATCAGAGAGGGAGACAAATCATGACAGACTCTTGACTCCAGGAAATAAACTGAGGGTTGCAGAAAGGGAGGTGGGCAGGGAGATGGGGTAACTGGGTGATGGGCATTAAGAAGGGCACATGACATGATGAGCACTGGGTGTTATATGCAACTAATTAATCATTTAACACCACACCAAAGACTAAAGATGTACTATACATTGGCTAATAGAATTTAAATAAAAAAGAAAAATAAAGAAAAAGAAAAAAAAATAAATCATGGACTTTCAAAAAATGCATATGGTATACACTAAAAATTGTCAGTATTCACAATTAGCACCTAAAAGAAAGCCAATCACCTTGTAGCCCTCAATAAATATTGAGTATTTGATCAATTAAAAATTAATATTATGTTTTCGTATGCAATCACCATTATGAACAATGAGACTATCTCTACATATCTTAATCTGAAGGTAGCACACCCCTACATGCAAAAGCCATGGCTGAGTCTGAATGCAAGCTCTAATGTTTATTTACTTGTTGACCTGAAAGATTTCCCCAAACTTTCAGCTGTCAGTTTTCTCAACTGCAAGATGAAGGTAGTAACAATGACTTCCCATCATTGTGTTTAGGTTTAAACAAAATAATAAGCATAAAATGCCTGGAAAGTACAGAGTGCTTGATAAATGTCACTCTATAGTCATTTATGTTTTTAAATGAAGAACAGTTTTTCCTTTTCAGATATTTCTCTGAATTAAAATTGTGACAGAAATATTTAATACAAATGTAATTTAATTTTACATTAAGAGATATTTTATTTAAGAACAATTTTCTATTGTAAGGATTTACTCTCCTTTGTTTCTAAATTTAAACCATCCTCTGTCCCCTCAACAAGCTCAGCAGAAAATAAAGGCCTAAAAAGTCTAAGGAAGAAAAAAAAAATTTTATTTGAGTAGGCCTGAATTTATTGACACTTAGGAGCCACACAGAAAAAGATAGGGAAAAAAAAAGAAAAACAGCAGCTTGAAGATTCTTAAATTAATCATTGATTAGGAGTTTACATAATTAAGGAGGTAGTAATCCAAAACCTGTTTCAAATTAGATGAGAGTACAAAAGTGATGTGGAAGTAGTTACTGTTAAATTGGAATTCTTCTGATTACACTATTTATCAGGTAGTATTTCAGATAATTAAATAGAACTATGAGTAACATGAAAGATTATAGTTATATTTCATGTTTGCACAGGTCTGTTGAGACTTAGAAATTATGTGCAGGCAGAGTTGGAAAAATTCCAGCATGGACCATATTGAATTAGGCAACAGCTGGTGAAGAAGGTTTAGTTTAGGGACTGTCCTGACAGCTGGAAAAAAGTGATATGTGGTCCATACTAAATGTCACATTAAAAATTAGCAGTAAAATAATTACAAGTTAATTAGAAATGTACTGTCTTGATTTCAAGCTTAAACAATCTTCCTTGGGGCCATTTTAAGACCATTTTAAAGTTCTTTAATCTCCACTCAAGAGAATTTATTTTCTAGCAGGTGTGCCTTAAAGCTAAAAATGTAGACATGACTTAAAATCATTTCCATGAGTTTCAAGCACTTCCACATGTTTAAAATAATAGTCATTTCAATGTTTCTTGAAACCCAGGAAAGGTCATGAGGAGAGGAAGCTGTGAAAACCTTAATCCTGCAAATCTTATGGCACATGGCATGATGCAATGGAGTTTGGAGCCAGAGGCTGGGGTTTAAGCCTCTGCTTTGTTAATTACTAAGTAGAAAATTTGGAAAAGAATTCATGCCCTTTTCAAACCTTAGTTTTCTCATCCAAATTGAGGATAACACCTACCTTCCAAACTAATATGAGAGGTGATCTAGGCACAGTGCTTATGCAATAAGCCCATGGTTCCTATACTGTGTACAGAGGCACCCTGGGGGCACTGCATCACCCTTATAGAGATGCTGTGGGACATTATAAATGTTCATGGGAAATACAGCAATATTCAAACTCTGTCAGCCACTGTGTGAACTACCAGCTTAACACAGTTCATTTTCAACATTAAATCACACTACATTCTTTTCAGTGATGTCACATCTTTGTGAAGCTGAGTTTTGATGGCTGCTGGACAGAAAGCAAATAAGCATGAAAATCAACATAGAACAGGAAATGAGAGTGGTGGTATCCCATATGATTCCAATTTCTGAGAGGAGTATAGTGCCTAAGATGCTCACATATCTTTTTAGTAAGTAACTGTGGTTAAGACTAAAATTAGACTACACTAAAATAAAAAGCTTCTTCTGCACAGTGAAGAAAACTATCAGCAAAACAACAAGACAACCTACTGAGTGGGAAAAGATAACTGCAAATGATATATCTGTTAAGGGGGTAATATCCAAAATATATAAAGAACTTATACAACTCAACACCAAAAAAGACAAACAAGCCAATTAAAAAATGGGCAGAGGACCTGAACAGACATTTTTCTAAAGACAGATAGATGGCCAACAGCTGCATGAAAAGATGCTCAACATCGTTCATCATCAGGGAATGCAATAAAAACCACAGTTAGAGGGGCACCTGGGTGGCTCAGTGGGTTAAGCCTCTGCCTTCAGCTCAGGTCATGATCTCAGGGTCCTGGGATCGAGCCCCACATCGGGCTCTCTGCTCAGTGGGGAGCCTGCTTCCCTCCTTCTCTCTGCCTGCCTCTCTGCCTACTTGTGATCTCTCTCTCTCTGTCAAATAAATAAATAAAATCTTAAAAAAAACACAGTTAGATATCACCTTATACCTGTCAGAATAACTAAAATCAAAAACACAAAAAATAACAAGTGATAGGCTGCAGAGAAAAGGGAACCCTCATGCACTGTTGGTAGGAATGCAAGCCGGTGCAGCCACCATAGAAAACAGTATGGAGGTTCCTCAAAAAAATTAAAAATAGAATTATCATATCATCTAGTAGTTCCACTACTGGGCATTTACTCAAAGAAAATAAAAATACTCATTAAAAAAGATATATGTACCCCTGTATTAATTACAACATTATTTACAGTAGCCAAGATACAGAAGAAACCCAAGTGTCTATCCATTGATGAAGGATAAAGAAGGTGTGGTAATATCACACACACACATACACACACACACACACACACACACACAGAGTGAGAGAGAGAGAGAGAGAGAGAGAGAAATATTACACAGCCATAAAAAAGGAATGAGATCTTGCCATTTGCAACAACATGGCTTGACCTAGAGGGTATAATGATAAGTGAAATAAGTCAGTCAGAGAAAGATAAATACCGTATGATTTCTCTCCTATGTGTAATTTAAGAAACAAATCAAACGGGGCACCTGAGTGACTCAATCAGTTAAGTGTCTGACTTTTTTTTTAAGGTTTTATTTATTTAGTTAACAGAGAGAGATCACAAGTAGGCAGAGGGGCAGGCAGAGGGAGAGGGAAGCAGAGAGCCTGATATAGGGCTCAATCCCAGGACTCTGAGATCACGACCTGAGCCAAAGGTGGAGGCTTAACACACTGAGCTACCCAGGCACCCCAAGTGTCTGGCTTGATTTCATCAGTTCAGGTCATGATCTCAGGCTTATGAGATGGAGTTCCGGGAGGAGCACTAGGCTCAGAGCAAAGCCTGCTTGAGATTCTCTATCTTCCTCTCCCTGTGCCCCATCCTCCCTTTTTTCTCTCCCTTTAAATTAATAAAACCTTTAAAAAAATGAACAAAGGGAAAAAAGAGACCAATAAAAAACAGACTCTTAAATATAGAAGACAAATGAGTGGCTGCCAGAGGGAAGGAGAGTTTGGGGGGTGAAAGAAATACATAAAGGGGGTTCAAGAGTACACTTAATCATTATGAGAACTGAGAAATGTATAGAATTGTTGAATCACTATGTTGTATACCTGAGACTAATGTAACGCTGTATACTAACTATACTTTAATTTAAAAAAAACTAAAATAACATTTTTTTCTTATCCTTAACAAATTTTTGTATTGTTTTATCTGTATTGTTTTGTATTGTTTTGTCTTTAGTTTAACAACTAAGTTGTTAGTATGCAAATAAATTTTAAGTTGTTTGGACTTCAATCAACAGCAGAGTTAGTTGCTTATTTTAGCCTAGAAAAAATGCCATAAATCAAAAACATTAGGAAACTCCCACAGTACATACCCAATATGTATTCATTTCTTCTCAGACCTGATGTGCTTTCACATGATTAAGCCCTTTCTCTCAAAATTTAGATAAATTTAGTTCTGGTCTCATTAATAATGCTCACCATGATTCTCAGACTTTACAGTTTGGTGGAGCCATGTGATTACCGCTGACCAGTGGGATCTGGAAAGGTATTAAATGCTGTATTCACTCTTCTCTGTTGAGCCATCCTACTGAGATGAGGAGACAGGTGGAGCCTCAAGATCTCAGTAGCTTCAATGGTCATATTACAGTATTGAAGAAAAGCTTTCCTAGAGAGTCACGTGGACCAACTAAATCAAGTCAATGAGATTTGATAGTTTGTTTGCTATGAAGCATATACTTTACTATCTTAATTAATATTCAAACTAGTTCCTCTATTGCCCTCTCAATCACTCCCTGAAAATGGTTTTCTTTCTTTTTAAGTTTTATATACTATATGATTTTCATAATAATATTTTATGATTAAAAGATAATTGGGTAATAATGGATACTGTAGAAAATAGAATGTGAAGAACACCTGGGTGGCTCAGTTGGTTAAGTGGCTGCCTTCAGCTTGATCAGGGTCCTGGGATGGAGTCCCAAGTCATGTCAGGCTCCCAGCTCAGTAGGGAGTCTGGTTCTCCCTCCTCCTGCCCCTCCCTCAACTTGTGATCAAGCACTCTCTCTTTTTCTCTCAACTAAATTAATAAAATATTTTAATAAAAGAAAATAGATTGTGGCCTGATTAATAGAAGTCTGGATGGTGGAAAACTCAAAAAATAATTGTTAACAACAACAAGTAAAACAGCCTGATCATAGTGTGATCCCCACATCACAAATCAGTCAAGAACACATTCATTCATTTATTTAATGTCAAGCTTTGGTTTATAACATCTTAAAGGTTAAAAGGAATATTGCAAACATTTTAACAGGATAATTTCCTTTAATAAAATGTTGGAACCAAGGATGTTCTATAACAAGATTTTTGCTGTATTCTTGTGGATTTGGCTTTATATCACAAATGAGAAAGCAATTCAAACAGGCACACATTTCCATGATGGGAAAATTTCTGATTGGGCTAGAAAGTAGAGAAGCCATCTTTTCTAGTGGCTATAAGATGAGAGTAGGAGGATGATGCTTTGAAAGGAAAATTTAAATAAGTTCCTTGATACTTCAGATATTAGAACTTTTAAAATGACATCCATAGGTCACCTGAAATCCCCTCCACTATACATTGCTACTTTGAATCATAAAGATTTTATTTTCCTTTTTAAAGATCCCCCTAATAAAATACAATAACTCTTGAAAATAGTAATATCTTAAACTCTTCTGAATTGTTAATTGACAAGATTTAAGAGAAAAAATGCTCTTGGCTAATGAGACATCACAGTGGTATGAGTGTTCTAGAAATAGAGTAATAGGAGAAAGGGACTATTAAATGGGAGCCTCTGATGGGGTGGCTGGGTGGGTCAATCATTAAGTGTCTGCCTTCGGCTCAGGTCATGATCCCAGGGTCCTGGGATAGAGCTCTGCATCAAGCTCTCAGCAGGAAGCCTGCTTCTTCCTCTCCCAATTCCCCTGCTTGTATTCCCTGTCTTACTGTCTCTCTCTCTCTCTCTGTCAAATAAATAAATATATTCTTTAAAAAAAAGTAAAAATAAATGGGAACACGTGAGGTCCCAGAGAAACAAGTTTCTTATATGATGATTTGGTTAGAGTCTGGCTAGGTTGTCCTTTTGTTTTGTTTTGTTTTGGGTTTTGTTTTGTTGTGGGTGTGGTTTTGTGTTGACTATTTGAGAACACAGGATAGTTGAGAAAATGTAGGTACAGAGTAGAAATGAATTTCTAAAACAATAGAAAAGTTACTGAGGTGTGAAGTGTTGCTATCCAGAATCCCAGTTAAGATTTTAAGTTACCAGGACACCTGGGTGGCTCAGTTGGTTAAGTGTCTGCCTTTGACCCACATGATGGGATCCTGTCCTGCATTACACTCCCTGCTGAGCAGGGAGCCTGCTTCTCCTTCTCCCTCTGCCTACCACTCCCCCTGCTTGTTCTCTCTCTCTGGCAAATAAAGAAATAAAATCTTAAAAAAAAGATTTTAAGTTACTGCCCTCATGTTGATTATCTCAAACATGCTTCTCTAGTATGAATGGCATATTTTGCTACTAGTCTTCATAGCAATGCAGATCCAAAATGAGAATTTTCAATCTATTTTTTTAAAGATTTATTTATTTATTTATTTATTTATTTATTTATTATAGAGACAGTGAGAAAGAGCATGAGCGAGGAGAAGGTCAGAGGGAGAAGCAGACTCCCCGTGGAGCTGGGAGCCCGATGTGGGACTCAATCCCAGAACTCTGGGATCATGACCTCAGCCGAAGGCAGTCGTCCAACCAACTGAGCCACCCAGGCGTCCCAAATCTTCAATCTATTAACAGCTACTTTACACGTTAATGAATTAATTAAGCATTTACTAAGCATCTACTATGTGCCTAGCATTTAGCAAGATAGTATTTGAATTAAGAAAAAGAAGAATGGGAGTTGGGTATTATTATAATTGAAGGGTAAATTTGTGGCATGTTAACATGTAACAAAAGGAATTGTATTTAACATAGATGAGATGGTTCCAAGTTGGCTATAATGTTCATCTCATTAGAAACATAACTGCCACTGTGGGAATAAGAACTCTCTTATAGCCAGTCCAGTCAAGATCTTTTTCACTAAGCAATTTCTCATGAATTTCAATCAAATGGATCTATCCTCCAATAGATCCTTATTGTAAGTGGCTCCAATTAATTTGTAATTAGCAAATTGATTTGTAATTAATTTGTAAATATGTAATTAATTCGTACAAAATTAATTTATAAATTGTAAATTAATTTGTAATTAACAAATTACAATACTGCTTTCCAAAAAATTCAAAGGAAAAATAATGGTTTTATTTCACTTCAAAAATATACATCCATTTATGTCTCTGATCTTTCTTCTTCCTTCCTTCCTTTTTTTTTTTTTTTTTGGTAATTATAAAACCTTAAATTTTTTTTTTTTTGTAGCTGAAACTGCTCTAAAAAAAGTCTGTTTTAGAAAGTTTGAATGCTTAATGGCAGAGATTATGTTTTTTTCAGGTCTAAGGTGGATAAATTTTTATTTATTCTATCATCACATTATGAAGAAATTAGATAATGTGATAAATTTAGATCTACTGGTGACCACAAAAAATGAATTATTTGTTTAAAGAAGAATTTCACAAGTCCCTTCCCATTCCAAATTTTAACTCTGGAATAAGAGAGTTAACTGATTATTTATTATAATAAGAGAAGTACATTTATTATTTATAAGGTACATTACACTATAGGGAGCAATCATAATTAACACCTTGAGAAGAGGAGCACACACAGTGTGGGGATTTTACATGCAACTCACACACAGCTCCTTGGGTAACAGCTATACCACAAAAGAAGCTGTTACAGCCATGTACAATTTGGCAATACCCTGAAAAATTTAAGACTTTTGAATACTCTTGGTCCCAGAAATTCTACTTCTAGGAAATTATCCTAATGAAATAGTCACAATGTGAGTGAAGATGTACTTACACGGATAACCATAATAGTTTCCACTGAAAAACTGAAAATTCAAATATCACTCAGTAGGAGATGACTCAATAAACTTCTATAATAATCTCCTATGAGGGAATATTATATGGCCATTAAAGATTAATATAGAAGAAGGATAAGTGGCAAAGAAATGGTCACCATAGTTGTGAATTTTTTTAAAAAGTCAGAGTATAAACAGTATATAAGGTATAATCTATTATATTAAAATATATATAGCCATAATTATGGGTGAACAGAACAAAGACTTGAAGAATCATAGTAGTCAAAGTTATTATTCACCTGGTCTACTGCAATAACCTCCTAACTGGTTTTCATTATTTTTGCTTCTAATAATCCTACTTCTTCTAAAGTACAGTCATATAGTTCCCAATCCTATCATGTTATTTCCAGTTAAAAATACTTTAAAGAGATCCTTCCACTTTTAGGATAAGAACATTCTCCTTTTTATAATTTGCAATGGCTACCCCCTGCCTGGTTCTCTCTCTCTCTCCCTTCCCTTGCCATTCCCTTTCAGAACTATCATAACTCCATTGTCTGCATTTCTAATGACTACATCCCAAAATTCAATTCCAGCAGACAAGAGTGAGGTATTCTTATCTTCCTGGAACTAAGCAGTATTTTCATCTTTCCTGATTTGTACAGTACAAGAGGCTTCAAAAATCCAATCCTAAAGAGGAATTTTTATTTCCTATCACACCAAGAAACAGGCAAAAGAATTTTTTTTTTAAAGATTTTATTCATTTATTTGACAGAGAGATCACAAGTAGGCAGAGAGGCAGGCAAAGAGAGAGGGGGAAGCAGGCTCCCTGCTGAGCAGAGAGCCTGATGTGGGGCTGGATCCCAGGACCTGAGATCATGACCTAGGCAGAGGCTTAACCCACTGAGCCAGCCAGGCGTCCCGCAAATCAACCCTGAAGCAAGATCTTGGCTAGAGAATAAACAAAAATGCACAAAAGCAGTCAGCCTCTCTCTGAAGGGTTCCTCTGGCAAGCTGTTCAGCCTACCAGAAGAGCAGCGTTGCCACCATTTAAGTATAGAACGTAGAGAATTTACCCTTTTGTCTCTGTCTCTGAATCATAATCATAGAAGAATATTGATACATTAAGAATACTCATATCTGTCCTCATCACATCTATCACTCACACCATGTGTCTTTAATACATCCTTTAACTAAATACATCAGTTTTCTATACCACAAAATGGTCATTGAACTCAGTGACATTTTGTCCCAACAGTTATAACTTTAAGACTTGCTGGCCTCAGTGTTCACTTTAACTTGGTTTCACCTGTATACAAATTAGATGTGAAGGACACACATTGATTTGTCCTAGTCCTATAAACCCCTAGGAATGGATTTGACCAATATATGCTACAAAGACAAGGCCACTGTGAGAAATAGACAGTATATGGCATTGGAGCATTGGCTGACAAGGCAAAAGCATTTAGCCAAATACATTCAAATACACGGGCCAAATCTGGGCAGCCCAAATGTTTCATGAATTTGAGTGGCTGAGTGGACCTCTGAAGTACAGGGTGTTTGGGTGTATGTGCATATGTGCATGCGTCTGCATGCACATGTGTGTGTGTGACTGTTTGTGATCTTATTGCAAAGGAAATCCCCCAAAGTGCAAACGACCCCCCTATGTGCTTCAGGCTTGCACTGCTCATGGCTACAATGAGATAAATTCAACAGTGGGTTGTGAAATGGGGATCCTAGGGAGGCTGATAGGCTAATAGACCCTAATCCTCACAATACTCCACATTAAGGTTCCTTTGGAAAAGGCACTCATAAAAAGGAAAGAACATGTCCTGAAGGGAGAAACCAGGTAGACAGTGAAATCTTTCCCTCATAATTTTTCTTACTAGTCTTTCTGATTTTACAGCATGATATGTTCTGAAACTTTTAGTAAAATGGAGGTTTCTCATTTCAGCCTAACTGCTGTTAATCTGTTCCAAATGTTAAAGTTGCAAGTAAGGTCTGGTAAGCATCGCTATAGTGAGTTGATAATAGGAATAGAGCTGATCACCATCTGGTTTGGTTCAGAATACAACTTGCTGCCTAATATTGCAGAATTTGAGTTGGAAGTTCCCCACATTTCATGAATGCCACAAAAAAGAATTTAAACAAACAGCACTCCCCAATAGTCATATGTCCTTATTTATTGCTCTATAGGTTTGCTAAATATGGAATATCACATTACTAATTTTGGCAAATTCCAGGGTACATAAACAGGCCAAAACCTCTTAACATAAATTATGCCAGAGCTGCCTAAGGATAATTTGAAAAATTCATGGTGCTGGTTTTCCAAAGTTATGACAGAAAACCATTTCAGAAATAAGAAACAAAATTGGAAATTGGTTTCTTGTTGCATGCCTCCCTTACCAATGTGCTGTTGTAGATCTATGAAAGTATACTTGATTCTACCACATTATGAATAAATTGGAAAATCTGATTTTTCTAGAACTACCAGTGATTTTTAAAATGGATTCTTGACTCAAAAGGAGACATTTCACAAGTTCTTTCCAATTTCAAAATTTTCTCTTATAAGTATTATAATTCTGGGAACAATCAATCTAGCTTTATACAAAGGAAACTTTCTCCTAATTATATATTAAATTATTACTAGGTATGATATCCTCTTAAGAGCCTGAGAGTCCAAATAATGAAAATTTAATGACAAGAACCATTTTGATGTCTTATCATTGTATTTTCAATGTTTTGAATTACTACTGGCAATAGGTGTTTACTTAATGAATGGAACGCAAGAAATCTATATGGGAAGTGGCAAGTCTTTGAATTTGCTTGAAATTTCTACTCTTAAAAGATAATCAAAAGGGGCGCCTGGGTAGGTGGTGCAGTTGGTTGAGCATCTGACTCTTGGTTTCAGCTCAGGTCATCTTCTTAGGCTTGTGAGATTAAGACCCAAGTCAGGCACCATGATGGGTGTATCCCTGCTTAAGATTCTTTCTCCCCCTCTCCTTCTGCCACTATCCCGTTTCTCCCTTTCAAAAAATAAAAAAAAAAAAAAGAAAAGAAAAAAGAAGTCAGAGAATGTAAAATCCCCATAAATGATGCAATAGTATGCAATGCTCTTTTCAGGTATAACATCTATACTGTTGGGAGACCCCAATTTCCTAAAAATTTGTTGCTCATTTACTTGGGATGCATGCCTCTCAAAATACAAAAGCAAGGCAGAGATACAGTAAGGGACATAGCCCACCTTCATAGACCTTTTTCTTTATGTAGGATATCTCAAGGTTCTCCCTCTACTACAAAGAAATAAAATATACTTAGACGTGACTTTCTCAATTAACAAAAACTTCAGGAATTCTCTCTGAAATTGTTGTCCTAGGCCTCCAATCTTTTAACTTATTAATTGTGTCATTTCATTTTAACAAGATAGACTTGTAATATGTCTCCATTAAATACTTCTGAATCTCTAAAGGTTAATTCCCTTTGGTTAAAACAACCTGAATATAACCACAGATATGCAAGGCTGGAGTAGAAATCATCTAATCCAGCTTCCTGCATCCATTTGTAGGCAGAACCAGGTGAAAAAGTATCAAAGAAATACAATTGTATCACTTCTGTCTTTATAAACCTCCCAAGCAGAGTTTTAAGAACATCCACTGTATGACCTTCCAAGAATCCTCTAAGAATCAGGAATTTCCTTAAACTTCATTTTCCTTCTACACCTTCTGGCCTACCCATTTGCTAAAAGAACAATGTTTGCCTCCTAATCAAAAGCTAATGTCTGTAAAGTATGGATTTTTTTAAACAGTATCATTCCCATAATAAGACCAAGGTTGAGGCAAAAGAGCAAACTTGTCTCCCTGTTTCTTTTTCCCCTTCCTTTTCAATCTTCAAGCTCCTTTCTTTTCAGGATCCACACATTATATCTCAAAAACCTATTGGGTATTTGCTTTGTTATCCTTCAGACATAATTTTGCAAAGGGAAAAGGTGCCTCTGTAGTACATTATAACATGTACCAATAAATCCCCACAGTATCAAGAAAATTCTTTTGTGCTGTGATGAAGGTGCTTTTTATCAGTCAAAAAAAGAAACACCAGTCACATGTGCACCTTAAAAGAAACTTCATGTACTTTGTTTTTCCTTTCCATCTGACAGCCCTGCAATCTGGGAAGCTAAGCAGAATTGGGTCTGCTTAGTACCTGAAAAGGAGACAGTTTGAGAATACCCAGTACTATAGGCTCTTTCTCTTCCCACCCCCATTACCCACACTCCATGCAGTGTGCTGGTAGAGAAAGCGTGTTGAATTTCAAATAAGAAATTCCAGCTCTACATGTCTAAAATAGACTTTCTTGGGAAATCTGTTTTGGGAAATCTGTTTATCTATATAGTTAGAAATGGGGTATGATGATCAGTTACTGAACTTGAAGAACTAGAACAAAGTTAAATATATGCAGCAAGGAAAATACTCTGAACTTATGTTTTTACGGTTCTCCCCTGCAATATTTTGTTCTAACTATTCCTTCATGATCGAATTGCAGTTTCCCTCTACTCTGCCTATGTAAGTTCTGTTTCATCCTCAAGATATAGTTCAAATCTAACATTCTGCCTGAAGCTTAATTATTATAAGCCCTATTAAACTCTTTATCTTCTGTATATTAAACCCATAGTCATGACCACATGGTTATGGGTTTAATTATTCCGTTGTTTTTTTTTTCCATGTATTGGTCTTATTCTCCCATCCATACTGTCAACTCCTTGAGGAAAGTTAACTACGAGCTTTGGTACAACTCCTTCTTCTACCACTTTCTAGATGTGTGACCTTGAGCAGATTTTTTAAACTAACTGTGCCTCAGTTTCCACATCTCTAAAGCAGAATTAACAATACCAAGCTTACTTGGTTATTGGTTGATAGTAGATAGTCAATAAATACTTGCTGATGGATCAATATTTCCTAAATTATTTAGGATGTGTTTTTTAAGTATTTAAGGGTCATCATTATAAAAATCAATTTCCAGTGAACAGAATTTTAGATCTAAGGACAGGCTATCACGTAATCTTGCCTTAGGTGCTGTTCTAAAAAAAAACCAAACAAACCTCTTAACAGTTATGCTTGCTCTCGCTCTGCCTCTTTCAAATAAAACAGGGCCAAGAAGAAATTTGCTTGAGCTTTGGTGATTGTATCTATTCAAAATAAGGGGAATTTACCACATCTTCATTTTACTGATTCAATACATCTGCTTAAAATCTGTGAAAGGCAAAGGAGGCATGTTGAAAAAATTTGTTACCAGCAAGGTTTTAGATACCCAAAGCTTTTGATACACCATTCGAAGGAGGGGTGAGCAGGACTATAAATAATGCCCAATGAACATGATTAGAGAAGGCCAAGATATCTCTCATCTTAGCTGTCCTTCCCTCTAATGTAGTGCAGAATGAATAGTCCCTTGGGGGTATTGGGCTTAGCTCACTAGAAACTTCTCCTATTTTATTTTCTGAGAATAACCAAACGCAAATGGCAAGAAAGTCCCATAAAAACCTGCTTACCTTTAGTTGATAAGATATAAAGAAAAACCTTTCAAGCTGGATGAGCATTTTATATTTGTGTGTATGAATTATATTATTTTGTAGGCTAATGAACATTAAAATACTTGGTGTAGTTCTTGTAGGAAGACTAAACTCAACTAGGCACTTTGTGGTTACTATTCTACATATAATATGCTGAAGGAACAACAGAGAATAAAACCAGGTACACTTAGATTGGTTCTTCTTGGAGTACACACCAAAAGATTCAAAGACCCAAGGCCTGGAACTAAGTGTTGCTGTGATTCAGCAAGCACATGATTTAAAAAAAAAAAAAAAAAAAAAGCTGTGTAATATGAGGAAATGACTACAGAGAACAGATTTGTCAGCAATACAACTGGAAAAGTAATTCTCTAAAAAGGCTCAGCTTGGATCTGAAAGGAAAAATTGCCCAGAATTTTCTGAATGCTAGCACTGCTGGAAAGGCAGCTCCACCAAGCAGGGCTAGCCTTCCAACCCACTCATAACAGCTCATGATGAGGAAGAGGATTCTGGAAAGGTTGTTCCTTCTCCTTTGATTTCATAATGAGCTCTGGAGTTTAGGATTATATGAGCTCATCTAAACTGAAGAAAAGTCAGATTAGATTTACCTTGATATCCAACTTTAGAGAAGGGGATTAAAGACATAGACAATCCAAAACATGACCGGACAAAAGTCATTCATCCTCTATACTATAGCCAGTGTGATCTTTCTTTAAACCATGCCCCCTGTTCAACAACTTTCAATGGCTCCCTACTGCTGATAGGATAAAATCTAAATCTGGTGGTGTGATATACAAGTTTCCTCATGATTTGGCTACTACCTATTTTTCCAGCTTCTACTTTCACCACTTTCTCTCATATACCTTGCAGTCTAGCCATACCAAAATACTTATATTTATCTGAATCATCTACTCCTTTATACTTTTATCTATTTGCCTGGAATATTCTAGCCTTATACCACTATTCCTCCTGAACTAAGCAAAGAAAAGGTAATTTACTATAAGAAAATCTTTCCCCAATGAGTAAAATAATGTTATTGTATTATAAATAGATACCAGATGTCTGTTATATTTTTTAAAAGATTTTATTTATTTATTCAGCAGAGAGAAAGAGATCACAAGTAGACAGACCAGCAGTCAGAGAGAGGGAGGGGGAAGCAGCCTTCCCGCTGAGCAGAGAGCCCGGCTTGGGGCTTGATCCCAAGACCCCGAGATCAAGACCTGGGCTGAAGGCAGAGGCTTAGCCCACTGAGCCACCCAGGCGCCCCAGTTATATTTTAAATTATGTAAATTTATACCTAACAATCCAGAGGTAGGGTTGGCAAGGCAGCTCTGTTATAACCCATAGCTCCCTAGCTCCCTTGGCTTATATCCAGAGGCAGTTGTTCAAATTCTTATCAGGTTCCTTTTTTAAGGAACCTTAAGGAAAAAGCTTCCTTTTTTAAGGAAGTGACCCATAGTTGAATAATTTAGTTCCCATATAACAGTGGCCAAAATTTAGTTACAAGGATATACCTCATTGTGAAGGAGGCTAGAAAAAGTAGTCATTAGCTGGGCAGCTTTATCAGCTTCTAAAGTCCTAGGGTTCTCTGACCAAAAGAAAGGACATATGGATTTGAGGTAATTAGTTGACTATGCCACATGCGCTTAAAGAATGAGCACTGAGGTATGACATCAAGTCTCTAGTCATCTAGGAAATGAAGACTGTGTATGTATATAGCCATGACAACTGGTAAGTTGAATATGGAAAACTCATGGTACGACATCAAAAGAATCTCTCACTATCTTTTGGCTCAGTTGGAGGTAATGCTACATTTACCTGGATAAAAATTTGGACAGTCCCTTCCTTTTTTTATTTCTTCTGAAATCTTTTTGGGATAAAATTTCATATGCTTACTTGGGTCACAAAGATGCAATCTTGATTTAGAAATTAAAAGGGCCAGTTTGATATATTTACCAACCCTTGTCTTCATTCAAGGATAAGTATTTTTGCCCACCTCCCCCATGTAGGCTTGGCTGCACAATAAGATGTAGAAAAGGAAACGTGGCTTTCATCTTCTTCCATTCTTGTTGTACCTCATAAATGTGCTTTCAAAGTTTCATCCCATCTATATCCTCTCTGAATCATAACAGATCTTCAAATATTTCATTTGAAATCTTTATCTTGGTTTAGAAATTCACTTGGAATTTTAAATCTACTAACAGATATTTTAAAAATATGTGCCACTCAAGCAGACAAAGAGTCCCTGAACTTCAGAATTCTTTTAGTGACTAGCACACAATTTTTTTAATGAATTTTATAAGCCCTCCAATATAGCTTAAATTGCTCATTCTGTATATTCTTTAATATAACAATATACAGACCTGGATGAAGATTTCATCTTTACCATTTCTTGCGTGATTTGCTCAAGTAGGTTATAACCATTTTAGTCCTTATTTCTGTGCATTCTAATAGCCTGCTTGGATGTCTGTCTTTCTCAGTCAACTGTAAGCTTTCTGAGGGTAGGCATTATGTTGTTGTACTTAGAGTGCTCAATAAATAAGTGTTCAATAAATATTTAATTAATGAACATTTCTTACTCATAAGAGGAAAGAGCAAAGAACTATAAGGCTAGGTACTTCTCCTTAAGGAGTATAGAGTTTTATTGAAAAAAATACCTCCTCTTCCTTCCTTAATCTTCTATCCTAGCATTCATTTTTCAATTTTACCACTGGCCTGTTTAAGTGCTGTAGTTATAATCCTAGCACAGTATATGACTTAAGTGAATTAACATTAAAGCTTTAACTTCACTTTAGGGAATGTATATCAAGGAATTAATCCAACATATACAAAAGACTACTGTCATAAAATTGTCTACTATAGCAGTGTTTATAATAGCAAGACAGGAGAGGAAGTACAGACAGAAATATATAACAAATAATTAAATATTCACTTGAAGAATTAAGTAGTTTTTAAATGGTTATAAATGTACTGTAATAGCATATAAAGTACCTAAAACATAATGCTTAAAAAAAGAACAAAAAATTGAATGTGCATTAGAATTACAACTATGCGAGTATATGTTTACAGAAAAACAATTAGAAGGGAAAATATCAAAAGAATAATACAAATCACATGACAACAGCATGATTGTGGGTGACTTTTTACTTCATCTTCCAAACATTCTGTAGTAGTGCTAAAATAGTAATATGTTTTCAATTTACTATCTTAAAAATTACCTTTGAGGGAGACATTCAGATGTCTATTTTTAGAGGCGACTAACTTACGAAAGATAGAACTTAAAACTAGAATACAAGTTGAAATGTTTGCATTTTCTAGCATTCAACACTGTGAGGCACTGTGGATATAAGGATGAATTAGATATGGTCTCAACCTCTGAAGATTTTCAAATGGATCAGGGAAAAGGGCTCCAGTCGGGAGCATAATGCAATAGCTTAATAAAGCTCTGAATCAAGGAAATGAAAAGGGAATTGAGAAAAATGAGTCGAGGCATTAGAGGTAAAACCCCATAACTTAATGACCAGAACTTAGTGAAGAGGAGCAAGGAGGTCAAAGTTTATACACTGGTGACTAAAAAGACAGTAAATAAATTAACCAAGAAAGGGAGCACAGGAAAAAAATAGTGAATCTGACTGGAGCAACTTGAATGAAAGGTTTCAGCAGCACATCCCAATCTTTGTGCAGTTATAAGCAGTCTATGGGCAGAATTATCTTCTAGAGTTTCTTCTGATGTTTTCACTAATCAGTTACAATTCTATATTTTAGCTGAATTCCTTTTTCTCTTGATAGTTGGTACCATTAATAGTTTAAAAATAAATCATTTTGTCATGGAGCTTTGGGTGTTATACACAAACAAGGAATCATGGAATATTACATCAAAAACCAATGATGTACTATATGGTGACTAATATCACACAATAATAATTTTTTAAAGGCAAAAAAATAAATAAATCATTTTTAATAATGAAAATTCACTATTGACATGTAACTTTCTTAATTAGCAAAATTTTTTTAAAAATCCACATTTAAACCAGCTATTTCCTGGGTGGCTCAGTGGGTTGAGCCTCTGCCTTCGGCTCGGGTCATGATCTTGGGGTCCTGGGATCAAGACCCACAACCACCTCTCTGCTCGGTGGGGAGCCTGCTTCCCCCTTTCTCTCTGCCTGCCTCTCTGCCTATTTGTGATCTCTCTCTCCGTGTCAAATAAATAAATTAAATCTTTTTTTAAAATTTAAAAATATACATGTTTGATAATTTAAAAATAATCTCTTATTTTGTCAGTTATATGTGACATTAATTTAAAAATAATCTCTTATTTTGTCAGTTATATGTGACATTTAAGCAAAAAGCTAGCTCAATTATGAAAAGGAGAGATTGAGTTTTGCTCTATGTGCAATGATGATCATTTTTCTCCCTTGAGGTTTCCAAAAAGACTAATGTAATAGAGGCATCTTTAATAGACAACTTCAAATGACTTCAGTGTTTCTCAGGGAAATAAAAATGCTGAATGAACTATCTGAAATTCCTACATATCAGGCACTTAAGCAGAAAGAATAGCCTCATTAGGATTTGTTGACTTGGGACCACTCTGCTATTAGAGATTTTTCTTCTCTGGCCAAAGGGTTTTTTTGCAGCACCACTGAGTCAACCTGCTTTAATAATTATTTCCAAAATGAACATAAAGCAGAATTTCCAAAAAAAGATTTCATGGGGAAAACATCTTGAGGAAGGATAAAGAAATAAGTCAAAAATAGCACAATTGGCTATGGAACATTTTGGAATCAAGTCTATATGCTCCCAGAAATTTTAGGTACCAGAGGGAGACTAAGTTTCTTCATTCTCTTCCTTATTCACTTGAGACTTAGATGACTTAATATAATAATATCATCTAAGCATCTGTAAATCATGGTGCTGAATTAAACCATAATACTCAATGCTATAAAAATATTCAGAGGAAAAAGTACAAAATATGAAAGCAATGATTTCTGGTAACATTTTAAAAGCCCATGAAATCAGAAGGCTGGGAAGATGGCAAAGTAAGAGGACCCTAAGCTCACCTCAACACATGGATACAAGATAACATTCAGGCCAACAGACACATGAAAAAGTGCTCCACATCACTCGGCATCAGGGAAATACAAATCAAAACCACAATGAGATATCACCTCACACCAGTCAGAATAGCTGTAAGTAACAAGTCAGGAAATGACAGATGCTGGCGAGGATGTGGAGAAAGGGGAACCCTCCTACACTGTTGGTGGGAATGCAAGCTAGTGCAACCGCTCTGGAAAACAGCATGGAGATTCCTCAAAAAGTTGAAAATAGAACTACCCTATGACCCAGCAATTGCACTACTGGGTATTTACCCTAAAGATACAAACGTAGTGATCCGAAGGGGCACGTGCACCTGAATGTTTATAGCAGCAATGTCTACAATAGCCAAACTATGGAAAGAGCCTAGATGTCCATCAA